>JXSR01S039935.1:48011-58939 GCA_000969725.1 Ophiothrix spiculata | reverse complement strand
CTTTGTAAGACTGATGGACTGAGCCTATATTCGTTGTTTCTCCATTTTACTCCAGAAAACAATAGGAGTATTTTGGCACGCTATCAATAGCCAAATTTCGCTGTGCCGTGGGTCCCCTGTGCGAATGCTCCTTCTGATCTTGGGCGCTGCATACAGTGTATACCTGGTGAGTCATAATTGAATAGTAGCTAGGACGCACAGTCACACGGACGCTGTATTTCATTACACGGTATAATCATTTTCTGAAGTAGCAATTATTTTATTTTCTAGAAACAGCCTGTAGGTCTAGATGTATGGAACCAATCGACTTCAAATGGGCGATGAAGACTACTTATCATTGATCACAGACTACTTGACAGACTGCCTGATCTACTTCGAATGGGTGCGAAATATCTTGGAAGACGAATTCTCACTAATGATCAGAGACTACCATCAATTGGCGATCTATACCAATTTCACTGGCAAGAAGTCGGTGTGAGTATCCTGCACTGAATATGCTGGCAATCTTTGTTTTCAGAAACGATGTATCAAAAACATATCCAGTTTCATACTTCGTCGTGCATGCATCGTTAATATACAGGTATAAATTGTATATATACATACATGCGCGGGTCTTGTATATTAGCGCCCGATTATTTCTCAAACAGTGGAAAACCTGTGCGCGCTTCTGATACCGTTCTTACTATTAAAAAGGGCGTCTTATTCGCCAAGTTTATTGAACAGCGGTTTAATAATAGGAATACCAGCGGCCATCTAAATAATCCTATTAAAAATTGTCAGATTTGAAATCAATTGAGGACCCTAGAACCAGAAGGGGTTAAGTCACATTGAGTACAAACTGAGAAAATGGCACAAACATCAAATCATTTGTGTTGTGTTGAATGGTATTGCTGTATCTCGCAGTGACTCTTACACAAGCTCTGATCATCCAATTGCTACAAAACTTGTACAGAATGTAGAAATGAGAATTCTGTAGCAGGAAATGGACACAACTCAATTTTCAAGATTTTGTGACTTAACCCCCTTTTAGTTCTAGGGTCCTCAATTAAACACCAGGGATCATAAGTCTTGAATTGGTCAGAAAAAGTGTAACATACAGGTAAATGAGAAAAACATCACCAATCTGAATATTTGTCAACACAGTATAATACGGACATTTTAACACCAAAAAAGTATATATTTTTTAAAAGCTCATACTACCAGGATACCAAATATACAATGATACTGACATTATACATACAGGGTGTGTGACAATTATACAGGGTGTAACTAAAAAATGTGTTGATTTTACTCTCTTCATAGACCCCTTTTATTCTACACACACATCAACAAAAAACAAAACAGGTATGGATTTATATTGATAAAACACAGGGCTCTCAATAAGAAAATAGAACATTTTACTTGATATCCATACGGTGAAATATACAGGGTGGTTAAAATCATATACATTTCAAAAGGATTGTATGCCTCCATGGGCTATTTGGTGAGTTCTTTATATGTCTTACCAATAGTTGACAATGCTTTAGACAATTTACATTCAAATTTCTGCTTACTATGGCCATGTTGCTGCATTTTTGGTATACAGGGTGATCAAATATGCATAATCTCAATAATTAACCTGATCCGATAGACTTTGGTTTATTTGTAACTGTTAATCCGTTCAATTACGGTATTATGCATTTACAACAAGTCATTACTGTTATTCATCCACGTTTTCACAACGTACGAAACTTGTCATGAAAATTTTGACCTTTGAACATTGTTGAAACTAGTAGTGGAAATATCCTGAAAATGACAAAGTTTACCCTCACCAAACTATAATTAATACATCCCCTACCATTAATTTTTAGGCATGGATAAGTATATTTGTCTTTCATTAAAGCATGTGTGAAAAATGATTTTTGTTGGATTTTAACTTTTGGCATGACGATTTTCGAAAGATTGGTAATTTTTCACAATTTTGTGTACAAGTCAATGGGCTTTTCCTCCACCGTCTTTTCCTCCACCACCTCCTCCGTTGACTTGGCTCACATTTTGAGCCATAGATCTCATAATATTTGTTCAATTGTCTTGGAAATTTTTGCATTTGAAAGACAATTAAATTGCCCGGATAACCATACCAAATTTGTTGCAGTAAGTATTAAACTTATTGAATAAAATTACATTAAACTACGAAGAATGGGTTTTTATGTTACATCTCCCCCATATGTGCATGACCAATTCATAACCTATGATCCAGTATAATAATTTCTTTTGTGTTTGCAAATCTAGATGTAAGGAACCAATCAATTTCTGATAGGTGTAAATGTTTAAAACGATGGTTGGTTGTTGTTGGTGAATGCAGATTGGTTGGCGGTGATTGACAACTAACTGGTGGTGACTGTCAACTACTTTGAAGTGAATGGCAACTAGTTTGTGGTGAATGGCAATACCTAGCGGCGAATGGCAACTACTTGGATGCGAATGGCAACTACTTGGATGCGAATGGCAACTACTTGGAGGTGAATGACAACTACTTGGAGGTGAATGTTAACTACTTGGTAGTGAGTGGCAACTATTTGGAGGTGAATGGCAACTACTTCGGAGGTGAATGACAACTACTTGGAAGTGAATGGTAACTACTTGGAGGTGAATGGTAATTACTTGGAGATGAATGGCAACTACTTGGAGGTGAATGGCAACTACTTGGAGGTTAATGGTAACTACTTGGCAGCTACTTGGTGGTGAACGGCAGCTTCATGGTGGTGAATGACAACTACTTGGTAGTGAATGACAACTATATGGTGGTGAAAGACAAGTACCTTGTACCTAACCTACCTAGCGGTGTAGACTTTACAAGTGAAAGGGGACTACTTGTAGGTGAATAGCAACTAATGGTGAATGGCAACTACTTTGTGAATGACAACAGCTTGGTGGTGAATGGCGACTACTTGGAGGTGAATGGCAACTACTTGGTGGTGAATGGCAACTACTTGGTGGTGAATGACAACTACTTGGTGGTGAATGACAACTACTTGGCGGTGAATGGCAACTACTTGGTGTTGAATGACAACTACTTGTTGGTGAATGACAACTACTTGGTGGTGAATGGCGACTACTTGTAGGTGAATGGCAACTACTTGGTGGTGAATGACAACTACTTGGTGTAGAATGACAACTACTTGGCGTGAATTGCGACTACTTGGCGGTGAATGGCAACTGCCTTGGCGCATGGTGAATTGCAACTGTTTGGTGGGTGGCAATTGCTTTAACGACGCGTCAACGTCTGCTTGATGGAATGGTATTGTCAGCATCATTAATAGTTTAATGTGGAGGAGCACGAGGGACTAGTGTTAGTTTGTAGGGTAAAATAGTTTGACTTGCTCTTAACCGACTGCCTTTAATTTTGGAAATTGTAACAATATTGCTGTACACACAATTTTTGCCGTCTTTTTACGTTTAATATTTCACTTTAATAATTTATACCACATTAACATAACTTGAGCCATATTGCAGCATGTAGAGCGGAATTGTGTTGTAAGTTGGCAATGATTAAAAAAAGTCATGAATTGCCGACCCATTTATAAAATTCATATGAGCAAGCAAACATATTTTTGCCTAGGCTATTGAGTCAAGCCAACATAGAATCTGTTGGTTACACCCATTACTTTGCCATGGTGAGATATCAAATTAGTAAGAATTAGAATGTTAATGATTGAGTATATATTTGACACCACTAACAATCATTGCAAACAAAGTTGAGCAAACCTCAAATCATTTAATCAGACGTTCTTTTTATGAATCTGTTGGCAATAGCAAACTTTACAGCAATGCTAGGGGAGAAGAAAGCCGTAATTTATATATGTGATCCTTGCACTTAAATAAGGTAAGAAAATTTGCATTTAAATTTATGTAAAGAACCTGTAAACAGAAAGAAATGTAAAAATAAGGAAATGATAAAATTAAATTGGTAATTCTTGAATTGTTATCTTCAAAAGCCGTTAAACATTACTCAGAAAAAGTGAGGAAATCTGAAAATGTTACCAATGGCAAGCCAAGATTGCAGTGCACAGATGAAATATGAGCTCATCTAAATTTGAGAATACTTTCACTACATTAGTAAATATTGAATATCTATTGACTAGAGCCGTCATTCATTGCCAGCAAACATGGTTAAGGTAGGATATCTTAAAACCATTCTAGTGGACTCTTATGTTGACAATAGCCAGGTAAGTACGGGTTTTAAAAATATAAAATCATAGAATTACGGATACTTTTTAAGTATTATAAAAATTGCATCTGGTGAGAAAACTGAAATAATTTAAATGAGGAGATCTTTGACAATAGCCAGCCATGATTGCACTCCACAGATGCAATGCGATCTCTTCTTACATTGATATTGAACCTGTATTGACCAGAGCCTCCAAGTATTTCTATCAATGATGAGGAAACTTGAAGTCATTATTTAAAATTTAGGCTTCAAACTTTACCAGCAAAGATGAGGAAATCGAACTTGTCAACAGCCAGATGTGATTGCACGGAAGAGCTCAAGTAAAATTGAGGATACTTTTTGTGTCGTCTGAAAGATGAGCAAATAGGTATTTTTAATATTGAATCCGTATTGGCAAGAACCAACACCCAATGGCAGCAAAGATGAGGGAAGTTGAAATTAAATAGGCAGCCAAGATTGTACTGCGCAGATTGAATATGAGCTGATCTCAAATTGAAGATTATAAATGTAGAGCATGCATCGGCTAAAGGCTTGAAAAATAGCCAGCAAAATTGAGGAAAATGAGGTGTTCTTATATTGAAAATCCTGTTTTTAAATATAATATGCGCCTTTGAGCGATTCTTTAAGCAAATGATATCATGCTCTTACCAACCATTTTACATTATATTCATATGACTTTACAAAAAGCTTCATATGCTTTCGACCATCTTTAGTTTAAATTTCAATGGTGTACGAGAAATGCTTTTTTTTTTGTATTCACTCAATAAGACGAACTAAGATAGTAAGCTAGTGATGACTTTGCTGTAATTCTGCCATCTTGTGTTCATATGTTATAGCAGCCTTGCTTGTCCATCATGAAGAATTCATTGTGATAGACACAAAGGGGCTATTTTTTGGTTTTATGTAGCATTTTGTCTGTATAGGTCCTAACCGCTAGGCTATTATGAATGAACGAACACAACTAAGGCTGAAAACATAGTCGGCCTCAAAACACAATTTTCGTTACCAAACATTTGGTCGTGACGTAACCAAATATTTTCCATCGAATATAAAGTATGAACCAGTAACAAACATTTGGTGCAATGTAAATGGTAATTCAATACATGTGCAAGCTAGCGCAAATTTTTATTTGGTCTCAAACTCGGCGTTGAAGTTATTTTATTTGGAGTCGCTCGTCATTTTGACGTCACGACCAAATGTTTGGTAGCAAAATTTTTTTTTGGAGGCCAACTATGTTTTCACCCTACCAGTGAACACAAGTATATAGCTGAAACAACTTGCTTCGAGATTTCCTGCTAAGTTGGTTTAGTTATTATTCAGGTTTGGAAGCTCAGCTGAATATTTTAAAAGTTAATATGAATACTTTTTTCAGACCCGAGACGACAGATTTCAATCTCTTCTCGTATTCTTTTCTGAATTAAAAAAACCATTTTACAAATTTTACAATATTACTTTGAAATATTGATTATACAGATGAATGTTTTCTGGATACATTTTTGAAATTGGTATTGAACTCAAGGACTAGACAAATATTTGTCGCGATCATATGCACCTTTTTAGAATCAATGTCAGGTGTTTATACAAATTTATATCAATATATAATTTATTTTTCACATGAAAAGTATATAACTTGAAAGGTTTGCAAAGCATCATATAGACAATATGATACACTGGAAATGGAATTGCAGATTTGAAGGTCAATAAGCAATAGAAATGATTATGTAACACGATAATCAGAGCCCGTCTAGCACAAATGTCAAGAACGTTTTGAAAGTGACATTTATCATTAAATTTGATTTTCACAAGTTTGAAGTATTATTTTATGTACCAGGATTCAATTCATATAGACAGGGTGACACCTTTCTTATTGTATTTTCTCACCGAACTGGGTTATTTTATATATGACCTTCCAGCCCGTATGAGCAGTAAATGCCAGAAACTTCATTTTGCGCTACAGGTGAAAATACATGTCAAGGTCGTAATTTGCCGAAATTGATTTACAGTGTATAATGGCAACATGTAATCAATTAATAGTTAATAATTGCACTTCCCGGCAAAGTGGACCTTCAAAACTTTAGGTATAGGTAAACACTGATGCATGAAGGCGTTTTATGTCAAAAAACGAAATTTGACTTTTTCACCCTATTTTTACTTTAGATGCCATTTACTCAAAATGTAGATTTGTGACTTTCCTCTTATTTTGCCAGAGCAACCCACAAATAACTCGCTTTCAGCTTGCCTGCTACATTGATAAGGAAAAGAATACCAGAGATAAAGTATTCGCAAGTTTAATCATTATTGAGCTTTCGTAGCTAATTTGAATATTTTAAAGTTGAAATAAATAATTTATTATTTTCCCTGGTCCCAAGACGAGACATTTTAATTTCTTCTTGTATTCTACTTGTAAAATAGAAACAAAATAATGTTACAATTTTACAATACATTTATGTACTAAGAAATATTGATTATACTGATGAACATTTTATGGATACAGTTTTTTGGAAATTGATATTGAACTCAAGGACAGCAATTATATTTGTCGCGATTATATGCACCTTTCCGGAATCAATGTCAGGTGTTTCTATAAAGTTTTGTCTATATATAAATAATTTATTTTCACATGTAACGTATATAACTTGAAAGATTTGCAAATCATCATACAGTGGAACAGGCCTTATTTTTCCTAATTTTAAATGATTATAATATTATTATGTTACGCAGTACCAGTTTTTGAATATATATTAGCCAAGGGCAGCCTCTTATATGCCGAAAATTTCAAGTTCATTGGTTTACTAGAAGCTGAGATAGCTTTCACATGAAAGCTTGTTTTGTATTGGTCGAAAGTAGGATATTGCTGGTAGTGCCAAATATTAAGCCAATCAGTTGTGCGTTTATTGAATGTTTCAACTGAATGATCAGGTCCTTTAAACACACACTATTGACTTCGTGTAATGAGTGTATGAATGGTGTTGTGAGCAATGCTAAACTATTGGGTAACCAATGGTCTGGAAATACAATAGCTGTAAATTGCTTACATAATACTAGTATCTTTAGAATTAGTCCATAATTAAGAAATATTACTTATAACTGATTTGCTGTTTTATTTCCAGAAAAAATGTTACAGAAGTTATCTATAACCATAGTTTACATACATTTATAATGAAATTTTGGTGCTTGACATTGAATTTTCGGTTAAATTAGCAAAAATGTTAAAATGGTTTTCAAGTCAAAACACAATTAAACAGTAATTACGTTGTAACCTAAAAAGTATGAAGTATTTCAAAAATCTGTCTAACATATTTAAAAAAAAATGTTTTTCTGTATCCTTTAATACCAAAATAAGAAAATTTAATAACACTCTGAACAAAATATAGGCAATTCAAAAAAATGACGATTTTTGCTCATTTTTTGGTAAAAAAGGAGAAGTACGCAAAACCATGTAGTAACAAGCTGTCTTAGTCAAAATTTCCAAATTAATGTCAAGATTGTCAAAAATATAGGCATTTATAGATTTTCCTGGTTTTTGTTTCAAATATGCTAATTATGCAAATGATGATATTCAAAATTAAATTTTAAACATAAACATTTTAAACATCTTCTAAGTGTAATATTGAAAATATTATGCAAGAAAAAGAGTTTCATTAAAATAGTCTCAGCTTTCGAATGATATATAATATGTCATACTTTCTTTCTACAATCTTCATTTAGAGATCAAAATACAAGGTAGTCCACTCAAATTCTGGCAGTAGAAAATTGTCGCAAGTCGATTTTAAAGTTACTGAATACTATAGTGTATGATAGCAAAACGCGATCAATTACCCGTGAATAATTGTACTTCCCGGCATAATTGACCTTAATAACGCGAGGTATAGATTAAAACTAATGCATTGATACGTTTTATGTCAAAAAACGAAATTTGATCATTTCCCCATATTCAAAATCTTCAATCGCGACTTTCCGCTTTTTGCCAGAGTTCCACTCATATAATACTCTGGAAATGGAATTGCAGATGTGAAGGTCAATAAGCAATAGAAATGATTATGTAACACGATAATCAAAGCACGTCTAGCACAAATGTCAAGAACGTTGTGAAAGTGACATTTATCATTAAATTTGATTTTCAGACATTTGAAGTGTTATGTTATGTATCAGGATTCAATTCATATAGACAGGGTGACACCTTTCTGGTTGTAGTTTCTTGCTGAATTGGGTTATTTTATATATACACTAATTATTCCACTGCATTGTGTATATTAATGTGATATTTGTAAAAAAAAAAAAAAACCTGTTTCTTCTGTATCATGTATATCATGTGCAGTCACAAAATGCGATTTTGTTAAAGCTGATATACTATGTTATACGAACTAAATATTATTTTGTATCTGAATGAAACCTTTATGTTAAATATGTAAAATCAAAAAGGAATAAGAAGAAAAGTACATATTGTAACTGAAACCAAAAACATAAATCTTATCTACGCTTTTAAACCCCATTTTAGATGGTCACCGGCGCCTGAATCTGTCGCGATTCTCAAAATGTGATTTCTCATTTGTTTACCAAGGTAAGTAAATGCCTATGTTCATTTATATGTCATATGCGCCATCATTTAACAAACAGAAAATTGAAGGAAATGGTGCCTTAAGGTACCATCTTACCGTTCAATTTCGATATTGATTATATGTGGGCTGGAGATAATTGCCTTTGAGTGTTGTATGTAATTTCCCTTCAATTTTGTTACCTTAGGGAGAACAAATGTATGAGTAAAGCTGTCTATCTGTTGGTTGTCAATATCCCGACACTTTTCTGCCTTTTGATAGTAATGTTGACATAAAGCGATTGACCACTTAAGGTAATTGATTGGTATTTGATGGAATAAACTGCGTTGATTGATAGCACTTTCCATTGCACACGGTTGCTTATAAAGTTGGAATAAAATATTTTAACTAATTTTTTATGTAAAGGTCAATTCATGAGGAATATATGTGGACCTTGTGTTGCTTTTGGTCATATTTGACAGATTATCTTGTCAGGTGTGAAATAGAACTCTTAATGTTATCACTTTTTTTTTTATTGAAACCGTAAAAGGTTTTGAAGATGTCATATACCGCCAGGGACCATTCCACGTTCACCACAACCCTATTTTTGTAAATTGATGGGCGTTGAAGGATCATTTTGTGCTTTGCTTCCAATCATTCTCTTGGCGCAGTCAAGCATGACCAAGACATTTAATCACCCGCTTATCACACTATTACAGATACACATTCAATATGTAGAAAACAAATTTGACCTAACATCACGTTCTTGACCCATTTGTGTTGTTGCCCCCGTATTAGTACATGGGAAAATTGATCACATTCGGAGTTCCATTTCACATCCAACATGATTACCTGACCAAAAGCAACATAGGTTTCCAGATATTTTTCTCATAAATTGACCTTTACATAAAAAAGCGGTAAAAATATTTTTATTCCAACCTTATGAGCAACCGTGTAGGTACATGGAGTGGCACAAGGGTGTGATTATGTAGAGATGCTGCAATTTTTCCTGGCTTTAGAAGTAAAAAGAGGGCTAAATGATTATGAATGGTTATCTCAATCCAAAGTTCAAAGTATAGTATAAGCTAGTGATGATTTTGCTGTAACTCTGCCATCTCGTGTTCATATGTTATATTTAGTAGCCTTGCATGTCTATCATGCAGAATCAATGATGATGGACATAAAGGGCTATTTGTTTTTTTTTTGTAGGATTTTATTTATATAGGTTATTATGAATGAACGAACTCGACTAATAGTGGACACAAGTACACTCCCGGTCAAAAGTGTTTGCGCGGCTGTTACATTAAACATAATCGCCTTGTTTATATCAAATTATCCAATATTTTCGTTGAAATCCTGTTCGCGTACATGCTATATTTATCTAACATTAATAAATCAAACTCTCTTGCGATTTTTGACTTACCGAAACCACTGAAATCTATAATTTCCTGAACCTTGTCAAAACCTCACGTAATATTTTCATAGAGCTGAACCTACTAAATTATTCACAAGCTATTTTCTCCATGTAAAGCTATAGGAGATTTTTACGTCTTTCAGACGTAGAAATTTACACAAATGCGCAGTAATTTTTTAGACTTTTTGTTTTTTGCGCAAATGAAAGGAATTTGTTCAAGAAATTCAAGACTGCTAATTTATGCCAATACCGTGATAATCAAAGGACTCAATTTGTTTTAATCGCTTTGTTATCTCAGGGTTTGATTTTGGTAAACACATAGTTAACGAATCATTAAGTATCAGCCAAAGACTTCAAGTTACATTAAAGGGCCTCTTATTGTTTATACAAGACAGGAATAGTATGTCCACCACCATGACTATTGGTATGAAGGTCGTCTACTTGATATTACTCAAATGTATTGCTGGTTATAGAACCATGTATGAGCATGTGTGAATGACCAAGCTCTTATTCCAAACTATGAACATCATGGCAAAATACGTCAAGAGCCGACAGATTTACCTGCATGTCCATCATATCTTCAAAATGTATAAAGGGTGCCTTTAATTCAATGGTTCCAGTAATTTATCTATCAATAGACACTTCAGTTGATTTTTAAATTATACATTAAATTCTTTTCAAATAATTAAAACAAAACCAGGTGATCTAAGGAATCCAAAACCGTTTGAATTTTTCAAATCCGACCTTCTGTTGCAAAGTTATGAACGTT
>JXSR01S039935.1:2106-16616 GCA_000969725.1 Ophiothrix spiculata | reverse complement strand
CCCTTTTGAAAGTTTTTCTAATCGCACTCGATTCCCTTCATCGTATGGGATTTAGAACGTCGTAGTGGACCAGGAACACGATGATAAGAACACAATGGTGCCTAGATGATGTGCACATCTTGTATTTATTTTTATTAATTGACCTGTTTTCGGTTCCAACAAGTAATCGCTATTATGAGGACGTCATCTTAATAGTTTTATGATGAAAACTGAATTTCGAAGGTAACCATGATGACGGCACACTCTCTTTATTATTTTTAGACATTTTCTTAATAAATTCAAATATTAAAGTAATTCCTTTAGCATATAATAGAATGTAACATCTATTATGCAAAATTGTAAATCAGTAAAATAAAGGTCGTTCACCCGCATAAAAACCTCATTCGGTAAGCACAAAGGTTTCCATTAAAAGACATTGAGAAACTACATTGACTAATCCCAATGGAAAAGATAGTAACTCATTTTTAAATTTAATATCGCAATCAGTTAAAAATTTAAAGTATCGTAATTCATATTTTACACGAGTTAAAGACAAACTGTGTCCTAGAGTTTTCATACAAAATTCATAGACAACAATGGTAAAGTAATAACAAATTCTCGTGATATTCCGAATCAATTTAATGAGTTTTTCGTAAACGTAGGGCCGAAACTTGCAGCTGAGATTCAACATTTTGGAAAACATTTCAACATTCTGGAAAACATTATTATGATTATCTCCGTGATATATGTCGTCTAGTTGTGTGTATATGAAACCAATTGTCGACTCAGATATCTTAAAGATAATTGATTAGTTTAATTCAAATAAAAGTGCCGGTCATGATAATATAGGAAATTACATTATAAAGAAAATAAGAAAATACATTTTGAAAGTGCTTATCAAGGATCCCTTTTAAAAAGTGCGTAATGAGCTGAATATGCAAAACGTTGCAAAGTGCATACTAGGTGATCTTGATTAGCGGCAATTGCAGATTTAGGCTCTGTCAAACATATACAGAGAAGTGCACAAATAACGAACAAAAGTTTCACATATTGAACGTGTGCGAAACGGACCAACACCGTATGAATAACGAATAAAACGTATACATAACGGACATACGGTATGGATAAGGTATTGGGATAAATTACGTTTTGCTCTATACGGTCAGTGATGTGTGATAGAGCCTTTAGAATCCTGTTTAGATGGTTAGGGACCGCATCTAAACTCAACTGGCGGTTGACTGCCTGGAACCGCTTGTTCTGGCTGGTTGCTATTGTTCTAAACAATGGCAACCGCCCAGAACCGCCGCAACCGCCGGTTGAGTTTTAAAGTTGCCCCTTCAGTTGCGCATAAGGGTGCATTGATGTTGGCATTCTAGGCAGAGGTAATCAGAGTAGATTTCGTAATGGTCAAACCGTTGAATGTTCTGGTAAATGATTAAAATTGTACAAAAGGTAATTGACAAGGTCAGTTTTACAGAGACAAAAAAATGCTACACTGATATTTCCTATACAGATTTTAAAATCCACGCAGAGTTATAATTAAATCACGTGTCATCAAAATAGTTTATGATGACGTAAACTGAATTTCGGTAACCATGATGAGGGTACACTCTCTTTATTATTTTTAGAAATTTTCTTAATAAATTCAAATATTAAAGTAATTCCTTAGCATATATAATGTAACTTATTGTAACATCTAAAATGCAAAATTGTAATTCAATAAAATTAAGGTCGTTCACCTACAGTATTCTTTTTTATGTTACTTTTGCATTCAGCATTTGACTTGACAGGTTTGCTAGACATAAGACAGAGTTAAAGAAGGTATTTGCCTTGTATAAAAGCTTTTGAGACGTGTTGTCAATTTTAGATAATTAACTTACAGATACTTCGCTAAACTCAATAAAACACGTGTAAGATACCGTATATATTTTCAATTAAGTAACAAAACAAGTTGTAGTCTAGATTTCTGATGTCTGGCATTCGGTAAGCACAAAGGTTTCCATTAAAAGACATTGAGAAACTGCATTGACTAATCCCAATGGAAAAGATAGTAACTAATTTAAAAAAAAATTAATATCGCAATCGTTTAAAAATTTAAAGTATCATAATTCATATTTTACACGATTTAAAGACATACTGTGTCCTAGAGTCTTCATATAACATAAACTCTCTCGCGGTTCTCACGACTCTGCTTTCATACATCTGTTACTCACTACAGTAGTCATATACGAACTCTCACAAGTCTTGTAATGACCCATGCACTAGGCAAACTTGCGATACCCTTCGATAACTCAAATGAGCCTTTTTTTTTTAAATGAGTCATTATAATGTCTCAATTCGATAATATACATCTTTGTTAAAAAGTTACCAAACTATTGTTTAATTCACAAAGTTATGTCATTCGATATAGCAGGCGAGTCTTATCTTGTAGTCAGTTATTTTACATTCTTATTCAGTAGATGTGGTTTATAAAGAAATGAAACAATACTATAACTATTATAATTACTATAACTCAACCCATCCATCATGACATGATCGATTACAACACGTCAATTTTGAAAAGGGAATTTTTTTTTATTGAGCTATACATGTTTAAGACTCGTTTTAGCAATTTTTAAATTTTTTAAAGATGATTTATGACGTGAAATAAGTCTAAACATTAATAATGACACACTTGAATTCAAGCCAAGTGCATAGCGCAGAACTTGATCACGTTTAAAATTCTGTGTACGTTCATTGACGATAATTCTAGTTGTACCCAGGATCCACGTATATAGATATTGAAGGCCTCAAGCTCAACTGAGGGTTTACCAGGATTAATGATCAAGCGTACAGATCTGCTTTGGAATAATACTCTTTTTACGCTTTTGATCATTGCACAAAACATTAAGGGCCGTAATCCAGAAAGGTGTTTAGCTAAACCAAGGTTTTATTTATCGTCAACTGTTCTGCCTGAAAGCTGCAATGATGCGTATCTTTCATGGACAGTTGATGCTCAGTTAAACAATGGTTTAGCTAAACATCTTTCTGGAATACGGGCCATAATGTTGAATTGAAAATGTATCGTTGTATTAAACAATGATTTATCCTTCAACAACATTTAACCCTTAGAAGACCAAGTTTTTCAACCTTGACGATGTCGATCTCTGTCCGTCTTCATCAGTTGAGGTCTCCAACTGTCATTTGAAGATGAGCGACAACGTGACTCAAATTAATCGTTCATTGAACTTTCAAATCAGGAACCTAATAAGATTCCTGATTCGTCGAATCCTTGCTTTCAAATCCATTTTATACAGTACCGTCCATGTTCTTACCCTCTCAAGGCTGGACTATAGTGTTTTTCTAAATGGAATCCCCCAGAAAAATTTCAATCGTCGTCAGAGAATTCAAAACAGGCATGGACAACTTACTTTACTTTCAAAGCGCACACATTTAACTCCTCTCCTGAACAGTTGAATGAACTCTATTGATTTATTGTTGCTCAGAGCATCCAATTCATTTAAATCAATCTCCTACTCAATACTCACAAGCCATCTGCTTACTCCTTTCTCTTAACTCTCCTAGGACCTTACTCTAACTGGGGAAATGGCTTTTTCTACTAGAACCCCTATGGAAAAAAGCTGTCTGCTGTGGTTAGAGTCTCTATCAAAGTTTCCCCTTCCAGAAAGATGGTCAAAAATTTATAAAATTGGTTGCTTTGTATCATTTTGGTTGAAGGACGCTTTACAAATAACAGTGTATGCATGTAACTTGGGAGATCAGACAAAAATTATTTACATGGTGACTGAAAGAAGTGATTTCAAACTTTGTACCCAATACTTCAGGGCTATTTTGATTGGCCTAGATGATTAGGATCTAAACTGAATAAAAATACCGAACCTTCATCTGCGAGAGTAATAGCGATTATTATTAATTTTGAATAGAGATAAGTGTTTGACAATACATACTAGTATGAAACCAGGAAATTCAAGTTTAAAGAGAAAGAGACAGTGTTGAACTACGCAAAAAAGAAAGTGAGTATTATGAAAGTATGATATTTGCCCGAGTGATTCAAGAGCATTGACCGATTTTGCATTGTAGTCTCCCTTTTTAATCAATTATATATTAGTACGTATATGCTGGACAGACGGATATAAAAACACATGCATTCTCGGTAAGATGAGTCAGTTCATATTGGGCCTGGTCTGTGGCTGGTTATCGTTTCCTTTGTCTACTTAGAATAACAAATTTAGCCATGAAGTGATCCCTAGAGGTATATTGGGATATGTCTAAAGTAATCATTTGCATCTGATTGTATGTGTAAGTTCAGCTCTAAAACAGCCGTAAATGCAGCACTTTCATTTTTGCACTATAAATGAAAATACATGCAAAGGTTATAGTTTGGCGAAATTGATTCTTTTGCCAGATTAGCTATCCTTATGCTTAGTTCAAAATACCTGCAAAGTTTCATTAAAAAAATATTTGGAATATGAAATAAATCTACATGTTCTGAGGATAGTCAGCAGAAAATATTGGATGACTGATCTTTGAAGGCTGTTATCTCAGTTTCACCTTTACTCCCTAACAACCTTTGACGAACAATAATTTGAATTCTGAAAACCGAGTGAATTTCAATGCGGTGTCAACTTTTTCTCATAATGTGGTCTTTGCAAATGTTTAAAAAGTGAAAATGACAATAAAGATGCTACATTTACGACTGTTTTGAGATGAACGCACACATGTGTGTCTGCATGATCGGGGCAATGACCTTGGTACAATAGAGTTATAGAGATTTATTTTTTCTAAATAATACTTTTACTTTCGTCGTAAATTATGACTGCAAGAAATGCATCCTCCTTATCTTTGCTGTGGAGAATTGTGCCTTTTTCGGTGTCTGTGTATTATATATGTGTCATTCCTAGTAAGTTTTAATATACTATTTAAATATTGCTTTTGCTTTGTACAGCGCTTTGAGAACATGTTGTAGTTCGCTCTACCAAGTATGTTATATAATTATTATTATTATTATTATTTATTATCTATATCTCAAGGAATGACAAAGAGTACACGTTACATGTCAAATGTTCGATTTGGATATTTAATTTTACTGATCACAAGATACCTTCAGATGACAATTTGCAGTATTTTCTCGAATATAACAAGTTGTTTACACTAAAATGAAGGGATTCACCACATGTTGTAGTGCGCTCTACCAAGTATTTCATATCATTATATTATTTATTATCTATATCTCAAGGGAGGACAAAGAGAACACGTTACATATAAAATGTTCGATTTGGAAATTTAATTTTACTGATCACAAAATACCTTCAGATGACAATTTGCAGTAATTTCTGGAAATATAATATGGATTAGGTAGTGATCATAATGTGTTGTTATTGACACAAAAGGTGACTAATGATGTTAACAACAATAGTTCTGTCAATACAAATAAGATTCTTTGAGACATTAAGAATAATCAAGATTATACAGATTATCATGATCAATTGCGGGTCAATTTTTCTAATTGGGATATTCATTCTTTAGAAAACCCTGATATAATTTGGCAATCTTGGAAAGATAATGTTCTGTCAGCTCCCATTTATGGTATAGGAACAAAAGAGACTAAGGGAAAATGTAATTCTTGGTTCGATAATGACAATGATGAGGGTATTAAAGAAAGAAGAAATGCTGCAAGGGTCCATAGGAAATGGGCTAAGGGTGAACAGGGATACAATGAATTGGGAGATCAATTATGACATGATTGCCAAGATAAGCGTACTTATGTTAAGACCCTAATTAAGAAAAAGATTACTGAAATGCGTGTCAATAAGATCTATTGAAATAACAAACAAAGGCGGAATTTCTTGTAAAGATTTTTGGAAAGTGTTAAAAGGGAGTTCTAAGAAACAAAAGGATGTACGTTGTATAAAGGACCCTAAAACCAATTTCATTGTTTATGATAAAGATAAGATGAATCTAACTCCCTTTATTAATGTATTAAATATTATCTAAGTTAACTTGGCTTGAACTAATTGATAGAAGGACTTTTTAACAGCTTTCCAATCGTCGTTTGGCCGTGGTTAGATTGTCTTTTGTAATTTCTTTTGTAGGCTATTACCAAAGAGTATATATTCTTTATTCAATTGAGCATTCTTGTTCCTAACACACGCGGAACCAAAATCCAACGATTATGAACTATAAAACAACTACTCGTATTTTTACAGTTTTTATTACAACAAAGATAATCATGCTTTTCTTATTTTTTGTCTTCTACTGATACATCCATATCCATACAAACAGACAAACAAGGATACTTTCAGGATACCTTTCAATAGATTTCGAATTTTTGGACTGAGGAAACTTATTTCATTTTCGGGCTAGCAAACCTTTGGATTAGTAGACTGTTGGTATTTTCTAAGATTACCTCTAGTATTGTGTTATAGATATAATTGTTATTATGCTTCTAAGCATGTCTAGTACAATATTATTGTTAGAAACATAAAGAGATATAAGAGCTTGGTCACAATAATCGTACGATCAGCTTACGAGCAGTGTTTAGTCCGTTTAAAAGGACCACGAGCAGTGGGTAAAGCGAGCAGCGAGGGCGTCGCGTGGTCCTATTAGATGTACTAAACACCGCTCGTAAGCCGCTCGTACGATTATTATGACCAAGCTATAAGTGCATGTCAGGTTCTTTTGCCATCCAAGAGGAAGATAGCTGATATTGATTTCTTTAACCAGAGCAATCACCTCTTAACCACAATTGAAAATTATCTATCGATCTCAACGCTATCAAGTAAACAAACATTAATGCTGACTATGCAGTGGGCAACCACGCTCAAGTGCTGACCATGCAGGGGCAAACCACGCTCAAGTGCTTGGTAAATAAAAAGGTGTTCCTCTCTTCGTAGGTAGAGAGGCAAAATTAGTTGACTCATGATGGCAAAGTGAACCCGAGATGTGAGATCTGGACACGAAAACAAAGTCTTCTAAAGACTGTTTCATGTAAACTACATCTGTTTATAAATATGAAATGAATGATCTTGTTGTTAAGGAGAACCATATTATCGACTGGGTGGAGGCAAAACTGGTTACAAGGGAGAGTGCTGGATAAAAGAGGCAAAAAGACACACAAATTAACAGAGATGATGGGCAGTATATAGGCTACTCAGTCACGAGTTTGATAATCTTCTCGTGAAATCATCTGTTACCAATCAATCGTCAAATAGTATAAACAATAGGGGATTGTCATTCCCATAATATTGTTGAGAAAAACAACTGGTACTAGACGAAACGTCCATAACAAGTAATTGGTTTACTGGACTAGATACTATAACTTTCATTTATTACGTTTGACAAAAGTCGTAATGAATATATTCAACGAAGTAAGAAGCATTGTGACCATACTTTTGAGATCTGAAAACAATATTGTTCTCCAGACCCATCCAGTACACTTTATCCGATTATACCCTGAAGTCCGAATGAAAATAGCAAATGAAATGTCACGTACGTTTACACGAAACAACAGATCTTGTACAAGAGGGCAGACATAGAAATAACAATGGTATCATAATAATAGGTTACCTTAGGGCAATAAAATGAACTTTTTTGCACGATTTCTTCAATATTTCTAAATTTAATGTGCACTTTTATTGAACATCAACCCAAAGCTAATAACCAAATTACAATTTCGTTATTCTAAACAATATTTGAATTTCTAAAGATTCTTCAGACACGTTAAAGATGTTTGTTTATCAATTTCAACACCTATTAAACATACATTTTACATTCACTTAGACGAGTATCAAGATTAAATAGTTTAAAGACCAAAGACAGGAAATATTCTGCGCTTCAGAAAATGGCTACTTAAAATGCTTAAATATTAGTGCCAGGATACTCTTAACAATTTTTGCTTCAGAGATATCCTTGACATAAAATGGTCACCAGGCTGGTCTTTTTTTACCCTGCTGCAGTTAGCCGCCGGTTTTGCATCAGTTTTTTTCTGTCGTTCTTCTTCTTTTAGCAACAGCTTATATCTCTAGTAGAACGTAATGACCCATTTTGACCATTATTAAGGTTGAGAATCTGTTATCTTACTCTTTCCTGTACAACTTTGGAAACCATCTGAAACCTCAAGTTAAATAAATACAGGGGACGCAACGAACTTTGAATTTTTCTTTTGAGAGAAGAGAACACCGTTGTGAGCAAACGTTATAATAATATAATAGAGTAGACGATTAGCCTTTACAAGATTTTTTAATGTTTAATTTTGATTTCTGAATCAAAATTAATTGCACATTTTGTAAAAGCCTGGAAAATCTTGGTCCAATTTGTAAATCCGTAATGCCCCGGGCTGTAATGAATCACCTCTGGCGACGTAATGGGGCACACGTTGAATAGAAATTGCTAAAAACATCACATGATTAGGAGAAGCATCCCTTAAACCCATTTCATGACATAATAAGGATCTGCTGGTATTAAGCAGGTTGTTGTGTCCAGTTGAGTCAAATTGTTGCGTCTCCTAGACGGGCCAAATGAATCACTAACTTACTTTAAGTTCTTAAACTCCTTTGTCTTCGATTTTTTCATGGTTCCTGTTAAAGACTTGTATATAACAGTATTATTGGTTGATATTTTTAACAAAAATACTTTGTTTGTAAAATTGTATCCCAAACTACCCGATAGTCTCACCAGATATAAAAGATTCAAGGAATGTGAGAGTATCGGGAAAGATCCGTACTTTAATTTGAAAATTTTGATCTGTTTCAGTTTAAGATGAACTTAAAATATCACTTAATGTTAGGTGCAGGTTAGGAAAGATTTGTTTGGATTGATTTTGCTTTAGTTGGTTGCAGAATACTGCCATATTCTCCTCATTTCAATTTTGCATTTCTTTTGCTGGAAGTCTAATCTCACAAATCGGACCTAAAATCTTAAATATCTTTGGACTGGAGTGGTAAAATTAAACGAGACAAAAAGCATGTTTTAGAGTAATTACCTCTACTTTTGAAAAAAACACACACAACTATAACTTAATCTTTTGGAAACTATTTTTAACATTTTTTATTTGCTCGTTGCATTAATATTGGGACAAGCTGTATAATTGATGACTGATATCTCTAGCAGTTGGGTACTTCTATAGCACACTGCATATATCAATATATATTGAAACTGTGCATATTTTTTATAGTTTATTTTAGAAAAAGTCAGAAATATGATTTACATTGCCTTCCGTCTCATTTGTTTCAGTTTTAATTTATTATTCACCAACAATTTGATTGTTAAGGCTTGAGTTAGAAAATTTTCATTGAATGTACATCTGAACAAAATTGTATCTGGAGCAGATAAAGGAATGGAGAAATACGCATCGTACACTAGAACATTAATAACAATTAGACAAATCACAAACAGGCCAGGATTCCATTTTATTTGAAAAAAATCCTGGCCGAACAAAATTTTCTATTTGTACATGTATAAAAGGTATAGTTTGGCCTGTCATCACTGTGCCGCCTACAAAACGATATGATTTGTTATGAGATATGTGAGATATGTTCAAGATAGTTAAAATGGCAATACGTTTATCAACAAAGAAAGACAATAACAATGCTTATACGTTCTCATGATAAACAGAAACATTTGGCCATAAGAAATGACTTTTGCTTGATTTTCAGCTGCTACTTAAAATGATGTATTTTTCAACAAACACCGATTTTTATGAATACTTAATATTTAAATGTATGACATTTTCTGGGAAAATGTATTTTGATTTTGATAAAACATTTAAACAGAAGACCAATTTTGAAGGTTTTTTTTTAAATGGCTATAACGTCTACAGACAAGAAAATTCATGGCTATAACGTCTACAGACAAGAAAATTCATGGATTGATAGCACCTGTAAATCTGCTTGAAAGGTGGCAAAATATTTGTGAATGTGAAGTTATGGTATTTTCTATAAATAATCAACAAAGTAGATTCAATAGAAAATCAAAATTTCCATTTTGTTTCAGAATCAGCCTAATGATCACCAATGAATATATCCGAGACAAATATTAACAAACAACTGCGTAAGATTCCTTGAAGTGAAGGAAAATTGGAATGAGTAGTTCCATCGCGTGTTCGAAAATATCTTTTAATAACAATAACATCTTTGAGACTTTTGAATACCATTCTTTCACAAATGACTTGGAAAGAGACATACAAAGTATATCGGTAAATATCATATTGTAATAACGTATGATAATCACCTCACGTGCCAGTCGGTTCTAAGTCTATAAAAGTCATAAGAGTTATGTTTTCATATTGCACATCAATTTCTTTTTTATCAAAATTGACGTGTTTTAATGTACAGGGTGTATCAAAATGATTAGTACTCAGAATAAATAAATGTATAAATTACTTCCCGTTCCATATTGAAACTTGAAATTATCTGAATTGGTAGTACATTTCTTTGTCTTTAATTTGCAAAAAGAATGATTTTTTTTGTCATTTCGCTATTAAAACCCCATTTTAGATGGTCACAGGCGCCTGAATCTGTCGCGATTCTCAAAATGTGATTTTTCATTTGTTTACTAAGCTAAGTAAATGCCTATGACCATTTATATGTTATATGCGCCATCTGTTAACAAACAGATCATTGAAGGAAATGGTGCCTTAAGGTACCATCTTACCGTTCAATTTCGATATTGATTATATATGGGCTGGAGATAATTGTCTTTGAGTGTTGTATGTAATTTTCCTTCTATTTTGTTACCTTAGGGAGACTAAATGTATGAGTAAAGTTGTCTGTATGTTGGTTGTCAATATCCCGACACTTTTCTGCTTTTTGATAGTAATGTTGACATAAAGCGATTGACCACTTAAGGTAATTGATTGGTATTTGATGGAATAAACTGCTTTGATTGCACTTTCCATTGTACACTGTTGCTCATAAAGTTGGAATAAAATATTTTAACTAATTTTTGTATGTATAAGTCAATTTATGAGGAATATATGTGGATCTTATGTTGCTTTTAGTCAT
This sequence comes from Ophiothrix spiculata, assembly GCA_000969725.1. Lineage (NCBI taxonomy): Eukaryota > Metazoa > Echinodermata > Ophiuroidea > Amphilepidida > Ophiotrichidae > Ophiothrix > Ophiothrix spiculata. Next base: position 5,637 of record JXSR01S039935.1, on the reverse strand, counting down.
ATTTGTCGGGTGTGAAATGGAACTCTTAATGTTATCAATCTTTTTTTGAAGATGTCATATACCGCCAGGGACCATTCCACGTTCACCACAACCCTATTTTTGTAAATTGATGGGCGTTGAAGGATCATTTTGTGCTTTGCTTCCAAGCATTCTCTTGGTGCAGTCAAGCATGACAAAGACATTCAATCACCTGCTTATCACACTATTACAGATACACATTCAATATTTGACCTAAAATCACGTTCTTGACCCATTTGTGTTGTTGCCCCCTTATTAGTACATGGGAGAATTGATCACATTCGGAGTTCCATTTCACACCCAACATGATTACCTGTCCAAAAGCAACATAAGTGTCCGGATATTTTTCTCATAAATTTACCTTTACATAAAAAGGCGGTAAGAATATTGTTATTCCAACCTTATGAGGAACCATGTAGGTACATGGAGTGGTACAAGGGTGTGATTAAGTAGAGATGCTGACATTTTTCCTGGCTTTAGTAGTAAAAAGAGGGCTAAATGATTATAAATGGTTATCTCAATTCAAAGTTCAAAGTATAGTATAAGCTATTGATGATTTTGCTGTAACTCTGCCATCTCGTTTTCATATGTTATATTTAGCAACCTTGCATGTCTATCATGCAGAATCCATGGTGGGTGATGGACACGAAGGGGCTATTGGTTGGTTTTTTTTAGCATTTTATTTATATAGGTTATTATGAACGAACGAACTCATGGACACAAGTACACTCCCGGTCAAAAGTGTTTGCGCGGCTGTTACATCAAACATAATCGCCTTGTTTATATCAAATTATCCAATATTTTCGTTAAAATCCTGTTCGCGTACATGCTATATTTATCTAACATTAATAAATCAAACTCTCTTGCGAATTTGACTTACCGAAACCAATGAAATTTATAATTTCCTAAACCTTTTCAAAACCCCACGTAAAATTCCCATAGAGCTGAACCTACTTAATTATTCATAAGCTATTTTCTCCATGTAAAGCTTTAGGAGATTTTTACGTCTTTCAGACGTAGAAATTAACAGAAATGTGCAGTTATTTTTTAGACTTTTTGTTTTTTGCGCAAATAAAAGGAATTTGTTCAAGAAATTCAAGACTGCTAATTTATGCCAATACCGTGATAATCAAAGGATTCAATTTGTTTTAATCGCTTTGTTATCTCAGGGTTTGATTTTGGTAAACACATAGTTAACGATTCATTGAGTATCAGCCAAAGACTTCAAGTCACATTAAAGGGCCTCTTATTGTTTATACAAGACAGCAATAGTATGTCCACCACCATGACTATTGGTATGAAGGTCATCTACTTGAAATTACTCAAATGTATTGCTGGTTATAGAACCATGTATGAGCATGTGTGAATGACCAAGCTCTTATTCCAACCTATGAACATCATGGCAAAATACGTCAAGAGCTGACAGATTTACCTGCATGTCCATCATATCTTCAAAATGTATAAAGGGTGCCTTTAACTCAATGTTTCCGGTAATTTATCTATCAATAGACACTTCAGTTGATTTTTAAATTATACATTAAATTTTTTTCAAATAATTTTAAAAGAAACCAGGTGATCTAAGGAATCCAAAACCGTTTTGAATTTTTCAAATCCGACCTTCCGTTGCAAAATTATGAACGTTTTTGTATCGCTATTTTAACTTATTTTGGAGAACGCAGGTCAGGGGATAATTCTTTTACTTTCTTTATTTTCGACTAACAAGGTCACGGCACTAATTGCAGTTATACCGCTGGTCATTACACAGAGTAATTTGGTCAATATTTCAATTGTCTGAATCACACACACAACAGGAGCTATGTTGCACCCACACATGCGCGGGGTATTTAAAGATGATTAGTTCCGCATGTTAAAGGGCTGATCAACACTCAATTTGGGCGGAATTGAAGGCGCAGATATTTCACCCAAATGATCATTATTGTTGCCGCTTGTTGTTTAATTACATGTGATTAAGCAGATATATAAAAAAAATTCTTGGGTGTGCATGGATGTCCACATAACTTGTAGACAACTGAAATTGTTTATCCTTCACTTCCAAAAAAATTGGGGAAGTTTTTAAAATTCAATAACTCTGCAACCATATATCAGAATTCTTGTTTACAAATAGGTGCGTGTGCATGGACAAAATCATCGTCCTGAAAACATATTTTCAAATGAAAATGGTCTATCATATAGCGCGGAATTCAGAAAAACATCTGAAAAAGTGTCTAAAAACATTTGATATCAGTATCAAAACAAAACTATCAAGCCAAGGTAAAGTCATGCCTGCTTGAATATGAGCTATGTGCCAACGTGTGTGTAGGTCAGCGGTGTGAAATATCAACGTTCTCCTACCCGGAAGAAGTATCTACTATCAATGCATCTTCTTTAAATAAAAGTTTTGCTTCCGAAACAAACAGAAACAACAGCTAGATAGATAGCTCTAAATATAATCTTGTTCATGCTTTTTAAATGTTGAAATATATACAGAACCAGTTCCTTTAATTTGCGCATAAACAAAAAGTCTAAATAAATTACTGCGCATTGGTGTAAAATTCCACGTCTAAAAGACACGAAAATCTCCTATAGCTTTATATGGAGAAATCAGTAGGTTCAACTGTATGGGAATTTTACGTGTGGGTTTCGACACGGTTTAGAAAATTATGAATTTCAGTGGTTACGGAAGGTCAAAAATCGCTAGAGGGTTTGATTTATTAATGATAGATAAATAAAGCATGTATACGAACAGGATTTTCACGAAAATAATGGATAATTTGATATAAACAAGGCGATTATGTCTGATATAACAGCCGCGCAAACACTTTTGACCGGGAGTGTACAGACCATACTGACAAAGAGAGGACATTTTAACGATATCTGTGTAACAATTAATAGACAACTGCCGCTTAATCGTTTACTTCCGGGGTTACATGATGTTTTGCATAGAAATTTCCCGACAAATTTGATGTCTTATTTATCAAATTTGACCTCATTGGACCAAGCGTCCCATTCTACGACGTGACGCTTGTTTTACCCAAAACTACCGCAACATTTTCAACAAACCTGTTAAAAGAAGACTTGTATTGATGCAAAGACCATATTTGACCTCATTCAAGGAGAATAAACGCTTGCAAAATCACACGAAAGGACACTATATTTCCAAAAATTTAATTCAAATTGTTTTCATAACATTTATTATTCTAAGTACACATTTGATTTGAGACTCTATGCTACTTTGACTAATTAATAGTACTCTTAAACTAGGGCATCCGAACTTATGTATATTCATACAGATGTCAAAATTGACCTTTCCTGTATTTTCCATAAAAAAAAAATAAACGACTTTTCAGGGAGCTGAGTACTGTCTGGAGGCAAATCATGATATGTTTTTAAACCACCTAACCATGATCGTCAATAGTGCTATTTGACCTTATCTCCATTCCAATCTATCCAAATGACTTTACTTTTAATGTTAACTAACAATTTATTGCAACCTTGTCTCATTCTGCTTCAATA
>JXSR01S039924.1:37471-50141 GCA_000969725.1 Ophiothrix spiculata | reverse complement strand
CCCCCCCCCGGGACAATTTCATGATAGGAATATAATTTTTTTTATCTGCATTGGCTGCCGTGTATGTAAGATTTATTTACTATAAAAGTAGAAATTTTCATGAGGTTTTTATTTTCGCAAATTTTGCAAGTAGACAACAAATCGCAAAAATGAAAACTTGCAAAAAGTATCGTAATGACATAAAAACCACTAAATTGAGTTCTCGTCAATTTTACTAAATCGGCAAAATCTCGAAAATATTTTCCAACAAAAATATTGACTTTTACAGTAACCCACAGACCTTGATGTTTTTCTTCCATATGTCAGTGCCTCTTGGAATCAGAATCATTTCAAGAGCTAATGACCCAATAGTTAGAAGGGCAAATTTATGAAAAATGGCAGCTATACTCTTATGGACACACATCACTAAATTAAGGCATTTGGCCCGTACAGAGCAATGCGGAAGCATGTGTTTGGTTGCCCTCTCTAAAGTAAAAGCTTGAAAAATGGCGGGAACTAGAGTTTTTTGTTCAAATTTCTTTTGAATCATGTTCTGTGGTTCAAATATAGTCAGGCTTGTTAAAGATTACTATAAGTTTGCTGTTTTTGTAAAACTTTAGAGCCGATTTTCAGTGTTCAGAGAAATTTTGTTGCGAGTTAGAGAAAATGAAATTTTGAGTATATCCTATGTTCGAGGCGACCTAGCAAAAAATGATCAAGGTTACCCTATATATATTTTCACTTTGTGGGCTCACCTAGATCATAATCTCAAAATAAATCCAAAAGTTGCTTTTATAGCCAACATATCCGCCATGATCTGGGGGTTGTTTTACATAGGAATGAATAGGCGATCTATTTGTGGTGTGTGTTCTTAAGACTGTCTTGTGACAGCTCTGTCACAATTATAATACTTCTTTCCAGCTTACCCGATGTCGCTTTGGATTGTTGAACCCTCCATCTGGCCTGTGTCATTTGCAGATTATTGAATTGTCCACCAAGCATCAGCATCACAGACTGGTTGTTAAATTGTCCACAAAGCCTCAGCGTCGCTAGCAGATTGTTGTATTGTCCACCTGGCCTCAGTGTCATGTGCAGATTGTTGAAATTGCCCATCAAGCATCAATGTTGCTTACAGATAGTTGAACTATCCACCAATATGTGTTTCTGTCTGATTGTTGAATTGTCCAGCTGGTCTAAGTGTTGCTTGCATATTGTTGACCTGTCCAACCGGCCTCAGTGTTGCTTGCGAATTGATGAATTGTCCATCCAGTCTCAGTGTCCCTTGCGGATTATTGAATTGTTCACCAGGCTTCAGTGTTGGTGGCAGATTGCTGATTTATCTGCATGTCCTCAGTGTCGCTTGTGGATTGTTGAACCGTCCATCCACTGCCTCAGTGTCAGATTATTGAATTGTCCACCAAGCATCAGCATCACAGACTGGTTGTTAAATTGTCCACAAAGCCTCAGCGTCGCTAGCAGATTGTTGTATTGTCCACCTGGCCTCAGTGTCATGTGCAGATTGTTGAAATTGCCCATCAAGCATCAATGTTGCTTACAGATAGTTGAACTATCCACCAATATGTGTTTCTGTCTGATTGTTGAATTGTCCAGCTGGTCTAAGTGTTGCTTGCATATTGTTGACCTGTCCAACCGGCCTCAGTGTTGCTTGCGAATTGATGAATTGTCCATCCAGTCTCAGTGTCCCTTGCGGATTATTGAATTGTTCACCAGGCTTCAGTGTTGGTGGCAGATTGCTGATTTATCTGCATGTCCTCAGTGTCTGCTGGCAGATTGTTGAACCGTTCATCCAGCCTCAGTGTCACTGGCGGACTGTTAAACCGTCCACTTGACTTCAATGCTGCTGGCAGATTGTTGAACCGTTCATCCAGCCTCAGTGTCACTGGTGGACTGTTAAACCGTCCACTCGACTTTGTTAAATTATTGTTCAGCTTGCCTTAGTGTTGCTGGTGGATTGTTGAACCATCCAGCCAGCTTCCGAGACGCAATAAGAGGAATCCCTTTGTTTTTCCCGACGATAAAATTGTCAAAATTTCAGATATTATATCCATTTTTTCCGTAAAATGTGGTTAAAATTTGCTTCTAAGGTAAGTTATATAGGTTAGATATAGGGTTTAGGTTAGGTTTAGGGTTAGCAATAGGTTTAGAAATTTTGAGCGATAGGGTTTTGGTTAAATTTTAGGGTTGGGTTACCGAAATTTTACTAGTCAATTGAAAGTCGTCAGGAAAAAACAGGGATTCTCTTTCCTTCGGAGGCACTGGCAGATTATGAATAACAAAAAATAAACATTAACTTAGCACTTTTTGTGTTTGACCACCTCTTTGATTAGTAATAATAATTTGGCTTTAATGTTTAAGGTCATTTTTGTTCACTAAGCATATTTTTTGACAATTTTTGATTACAGGTAGCATTTATTGGGCGTAGTAATGTTGGTAAATCTTCACTTCTTTCAACAATATTGTCAAATGCATCTGACTTAGAGTTCCGAGTTTCCAAGAATCCAGTAAGTCTAGTCTTGCTATATAGGCAATATAAATATTTATTGGAAATTTAAACAAAAATCCATGCAGAAGTTGCATTTAGAAACAATGGGCCCTGCACTTTGGATTTTTGTTTATACTGTCCAATAAATTATTGTTTGGCCTTATAGTTGTGAAGTTTGTGTATCAGTGCATATATTATTTGTGATGGCTTGCCCCATCAAATTATACTCAGGGGTGTGAGAGTTTAGCTTCCAAGCTGATTTCAAGGGGGTTATGCATTATGCCTCCAGGAAGGTCATAATTTAAGCCTTTTCTTTAATTTTCAGCTGTTTTTTGTCATTTTGTCCTAATTTTCAGCTTTTTTTATCGCATGACAACTCTAACACTGCTGTATACTATCACTGGTTGTGAAAGTTTTGTGTATCATTGCATGTATCTTATTTTAAAGGAGCCCGATCCGATTTGGACAATTTTTTTTAACTTGTTGAGATTTTAGAACTAAAATATTTCTCATTTCTCATTATCCATGTGAAATTTAATGGCTAAAAACATGTTCCTCTTCAAAGATAAAACAAGAAATGTTATCAATCATGGCAACCATAGAATTAACTGCACATCACTGTAAATATAGGCAACTAAAAATTTTAAAGAAAATTGTTTATAAATTAAAATGGCGGGAACAATTGGACTGGATTGTCGGGAAAACAAGTAGTGATGATCCTCCATATGAAAGTTAAAACTAAATTTTGACAAATTGGACAGATGCACCTTCAAAGACAAAATATGACTTGTTCCACAAAACCCGTACAAAGTTGTCGGAACACTTATGCAGTTACAGCCCATTACACTCGCCACAAATCATAGAAAACAAAGGAATTTTCAAAGAAAAGTTGAACAATGTTGACAAGAGATCATCATTTTAAAGCTTGTAATTTTAGCATTTTAATATGGGGAAATAAGAAAAATGATTTTCCCCGACTTGGTCTGGGTTTTGTGGGAGCAAGTCACAAATGATTATGTGATAAGATTAATGGTGGGTTCGTAGTCCAGCGATTTCATCACTGCAACATCGCTCGATATGCAGTCTTTACACACGCTACGTGAAATGCTCTTTAAATTTCAAGACTGCGTATATTAAACAATGTTGCAGTTATGAAATCGTTGGACTCTGAATGCAACATTAGATGCCATCTGTTTCAAATAGATAAAAATGTTCAATGGATGTTTCCCATTTTATTATATAATTATAGGGATTCATATATTTTGCAAGTTGATCGCATTTGCAGTCTGTATCTATCATTGTCAGTATACTCTTCATTAGAGGCACCATACTAATTATTACAGACAAGCACACGTGTACAGGTTTAAACTCCTTAGGCTTGGTGTCCAAAGACATTTGCTCGCCTGAGTGACATTCGCTCATCCTACCAAGAAAACTTTGCTCCAACAGGAAGCGACATTCCCTTAACAAATTTCAAGACATTCGCTACACTTAACCCTAACACTTTTAAGCACCTCTTCGTTTAAAAACTAACTCCTCAGAAATGTACATTTTAAAAATGGGTGGTTTCCCACGGATTCAAACCCCGGACCTCCTTCACCCCAGTCATTGCCCCACTATGTAAAGCCACTGAGCAGGCGCTGCCATGATAGTGATTTCGTGACCATAGCTAATAACTCTGGTCTATGATGTATTTGGACTTCGGTGATTTTCTTGATTTTGTGGAATGGGATTTTGTAAGGTTCGGTGTTGTTAGGGTTAGGATTGAATTGGAGCGAAGATTGCTCCGAATATTCTTGGGTTTGTTTATTCAGTTATCATAGCACTACATTTTGCGCGAGTGACATTCGCTTTCATCGATTGAAACGGATGTTCGCGCAATGAGAGCGACATTCGCTCTCCGTTTTAGCGAATAAGGCAGAGCAAATATTAAGAGCGAATGTCACTTGTCTATTTTTGTGATTGGATAATTGTGATTGGAATCACAGGTCTCAATTATGATAAGACATATCATAATTGAGACCTGTGATTTCAATCACAATTATCCAATTATATTGTGCTCTTTGCAGCTCAAACAGCTGCATGCAGATTCGTCAACACGATCCTTGAACCGCAATCCAGTGGTTGCAAGGGACAAAGCCAAAGATGCTATAATAATACTATTTTGATGTATTTCTCCCAAAAATCAAGTATAAATGTCAAGTTATCATCATTGCCCTCAATTATTTACCCAATTTACACTTCGCAAAAAGTCATAATCGATTTACCTAAAGTCGACATCGATTCAGTTTTATGACTAGTGTAAACAGGTTTAGTTTATGTTAGGTCCACTGCAAAAAATCAAATTTAGAAAGTGACTTTTATTATCTCATTTTGGAACATAGATTTAAAGCGGAGATACCAGACATGTCCGCCATTTTTATCCGGCATGGAGACAAAATTGGGGGTATTCGGGTTTGACCATAGATTTAAAGCGGAGATACCAGACATGTCCGCCATTTTTATCCGGCATGGAGACAAAATTGGGGGTATTCGGGTTTGACCGACAGCTTGCCGATGAGGCATAGCACCGTGTCATAATGCGCGAATATTGAAACACGCACACACGCTTTGCGTGCAGGTTGGCGTATCATTCGCGTAAATTATTATTTGCGCAGGTTGTCTCTACGCGTAACCAAGTCTCAGCTCTCGGAGTTGATTTTGCCGGGAACCGAGTGGACCCGAATACCCCCAATTTGAGCTCCATAGCTGACGACGCCATTACACGGGTCGGTATACAAAGCCTGGTATCTCCCCTTTAAATCTATGTTTTGGAATGAAATCGCTTTGGTCGTAATCAATTTGCATTTTTCACTGCTGTAAACAGACATCATCATCAATTTCAATTCCACATGGGTGAAGATTGATCTTGGGATGTAGTAGAGTGTAAATAGCCATATGCAGAATAAATACAGTGTAAATAAGTACAGATCAAATTAATTTGGAGTCAAAATTAAAAAAAATGAAATTTGATGACAACTTTTTACATGGGTAAAAATGGGTTATTGTTGTAATTAACATTATTCTCTCTATCTCTCCAGGGTCATACCAAACTGTTATTGTTTTACCAGTGTGGTAGTGCCTTCTCCCTTGTGGACATGCCAGGTTATGGGTTCAATCAACCAAAAAACTTTGTAACATCAGCAGAGGGATTCATAAGCACTAGGAATAAGTAAGTCATGCAATCCCTCCGTCCCTCCATCCCCCCTCCCTGCCTCCCTCCCAGGGTCATACCTAACTGTTATTGTTTTATCAATGTGGCAGTGCCTTCTCCCTTGTGGACATGCCTAGTTATGGGGCCAATCAACTAGAAAACTTTGTCACATCAGCTGAGGGATCCATAAGCACTAGGAATAAGTAAGTCATGCAATCCCTCCCTCCCTCCCCTCCCTCCCTCCCTTCCAGGGTCGTACCAAACTGTTATTGTTTTACCAATGTGGTAGTGCTTTCTCCCTTGTGGACATGCCAGGTTATGGGTTCAACCAACCAGAAAACTTTGTAACATCAGCTTAGGGATTTATAAGCACTAGGAATAAGTAAGTCATGCAATCCCTCCGTCCCTCATCCCCCTCCCTCCCTCCCTCCCACCCTTACAAGGTCGTACCAAACTGTTATTGTTTTACCAATGTGGCAGTGCCTTCTCCCTTGTACCATCAGCTTAGGGAATCATAAGCACTAGGAATAAGTAAGTCATGACCTCCCTCCCCCTCCCTGTTATTGGTTTATCAATGTGGTAGTACCTTCTGTCCTTCTCCCTTGTGGACATGCCTGGTATTGTGTTCAATCAACCAGAAAACTTTGTCACATCAGCAGAGGGATTCATAAGCACTAGGAATAAGTAAGTCATGCAATCCCTCCCTCCCTCCCTTCTCCCTCCAAGTCTTCCAGGGTCGTACCAAACTGTTATTGTTTTACCAGTGTGGTAGTGCCTTCTCCCTTGTGGACATGCCTGGTAATGGGTTCAATCAACCAGGAAACTTTGTCACATCAGCAGAGGGATTCATAAGCACTAGGAATAAGTAAGTCACGCAATCCCTCAGTCCCTCTCTCTCCACCTCCCTCCCCCCTTCCTCCCTCCGTCCCATCCCTCCCTTCCAGGGTCATACCATACTGTTATTGTTTTACCAATGTGGAAGTGCCTTCTCCCTTGTGGACATGCCTGGTTATGGGTTCAATCAATAGGAATAGCCTTGCTACTTGGTTATTAAAACTCTCGGTTTATCTGAGAGGCCGAGTAGCTCAGTGGTTAGAGCGCTCGCAATGCAAGCGAGAGGTCCGGGGTTCGAGTCCCTGTTCGGCCAGGATTTTTTTCAAATAAAATGAAATCCTGGCCTGTTTGTGATTTGTCTGATTGTCATTAATGTTCTAGTGTACGATGCGTATTTCTCCATTCCTTTATCTGATTATGTATTAGAAATACGGTAGCATCAGTTCTGGTCTCGTATGCTAGTGCGTAGCGTTATAGCTTTATATCCTTGTACCTATGTTCAGTTCGTCTATCTCCCAACTTTAGATACATATAGTATATTAGATAGATGGTCGTAGCAGGAATGCTCCTGAACAATGGGTTGTCTCGTATTCTGTTTATGTGTTTGTGTTGTACCGGAACCTTCTGCCACGCTACTTGGTTATTAAAACTCTCAGTTTATCTGAGAGGCCGAGTAGCTCAGTGGTTAGAGCACTCGCAATGCAAGCGAGAGGTACGGGGTTCAAGTCCCTGTTCGACCAAGATTTTTTTCAAATAAAATGAAATCCTGGCCTGTTTGTGATTTGTCATTAATGTTCTAGTGTACGATGCGTATTTCTCCATTCCTTTATCCAATAGGAATAGGAATACAAATAGGAAATACAATAGGAATAAGTAAGTCATGCGATCGCTCCCTCCCACCCTTCCAGGGTCATACCAAAATGTTATTGTTTTACCAATGAGGAAGTGCCTTCTCCCTTGTGGACACACCTGGTTATGGGTTCAATCAACCAGAAAACTTTGTCACATCAGTAGAGGGATTCATAAGCACTTGGAATAAGTAAGGCTTGACGTCCAAAGACTTTCGCTCACCCAAGAGACATTCGCTCACGATATTCGCTCTGAAATATTCTCTAAAGTAGAGGTTAAACATTACTTACAATGTTTGAATATATTGGTTAAATCGATGTTAGCATTATTTAAATCAATGGTAGCATCAATTTAACCAATATTCAAGCATTGTAAGTGTCATTTTGACCAAATAAGTCGAGCGATCATCATGAGCGAATGTCTCTCGGGTGAGTGAATGTCTTTGGACATCAAGCCTAAGCCTAATTGCTAACATTGCTCGGAAACATGGTTTATTCGTTCATGCATATGCAGATGATACTCAACTGTATATACCTTTTAATTTAAATGATCCTATTGATGAATTGTCTTCTCGTGAACAAGCTGAAGCTTGCATCTTAGAAATAAAATCATGGATGTCAACAAAAAAGCTCAAGCTAAATGATGAAAAGACTGAATTTCTTATTATGTCTTCAAAATACCAGCAACACAAAAAAACAACAACTAAAATTCATGCTTCAAAAAGTGCCCGGAACCTTGGAATAATAACTTGTGTATGGACCAACATGTCAAACGTATATACCAATCTGTTTATTTTCACAGGTGAAATATTAATAGTATTAGGAAAATATTAACATATGAAACTGCTGCTACCGTCATTCATGCACTTATTACATCGCGATTGACAATGGAAATTCTCTGTTAATTGGCATCACTGATCGTTTACTTCACAAACTTCAACTCGCTCAAAATACTGCTGCTCATGTTCTAACAAAGACAAGAAAGTTTGATCACATAACTCCTATATTGAAAGATCTCCATTGGCTTCCTATTCGCGAGAGATTAAACTTTCAAATACTTATTTTAACTTGGAAGGCTTTGAATGGCATTGCACCAGATTATTTATTTAACCTTCTTGTACCTTATGTTCCTAGCCGCAGACTTAGATCTTCTGATAAACAATTACTTGTTGTACCACGGGCTTTATCAGCATTTGGAGATCGGGCATTTTCCGTTGTTGCGTCTACGCTTTGGAACTCATTACCTCTTAACATAAGAAACTGTGATTCATTTCAGACTTTTAAGAACTTGTTAAAGACTCATTTATATAACGAAACATATATGTAATTAACTTTACTTGATCTTTTCAGTTGGTTTTATCTACAATTGTATTTTGTATTTATATTTAACTGTATTGTTTTGTATTTCATGTTTGCGCCTCGGAATAGTACTACTAGATTGATGGCGCGTTACAAATGATTATTATTATTATTATTATTATTATTAAGTCATGCAATCATGTTAAGAGAATTTGAAAAAAGGCAAACAGTACTTGCCTACATCAGCTCGTTCAGCTGGTCTTCTAAACATGCTTGAGGTCTAATCTTCAATGTGTGACAAACAATAAAGATGTCAGTATCATACTGTTATTAAACACATGCTTTAAAAAAGAGTACAGGTTCCCATGTAACCTCTTTGTACAAACATTAAAACAGTTATTGGTTTGAGGAAAAGTGGATGCCCAGAGGAAAATTCAATCTGAAGCCAGATGTACGAACAGTCATGTACTGATACTTTGCTACTGATTGGTGCCAGGGGAGTGAAAAATAATCTTGTGTTGCCTTCCCTCTCAAATGTCTTTGGAGCAGGTTTCTTTAGACAGCCCAGACACTGCTGTCTAACTAAGTAAAAACGCAGTATGTGCATTATGGTACTTATCAATTGCAAGCTACTTTCATTTCCCTTGGAGAACTCCTGCAGAAATAAGAAGACAACCTTGCATAACTTACGGAAGTATCTACAGTGCCAAATTATATGTACATACAATCTTCAGGCATGGTATTGGATTGCTTAATGGAAGGATCAGCTATGCTTTATGAATGCACATACTGCATTTTACCGTGTAGGGCAGATATTAGCAATGCATAAATCCTGGGAAAGCTTCTAGGTGCTTGTAAGTTTATTTGTGCAATTTGAATCCAGTGATAAATCATATTCAGATTATATATATTATATTTTGTTTTGTCTTTCCAGTCTTCGTCTTACTTTCTTGTTAGTGGACAGCCATGTTGGGCTGCAACCTATGGATTATGTTGCTATAGAGATGCTGGAGGAATTTGCCAAACCATACACAGTAAGTGCATATGTGCAAGGGGAAGAGTTGTTTAAATCGTCATGCGAGTGCAAGAAAGTTGTATCTGCATGAGCTGCCATTTTTCATAAATTTGGATTTCATATTGTATAGTGTCCAGTCTTGGATCAGTGACCCATGAAATGGTTCTTCAGGTGTCAATGTCACCTGAAGAAAAGGACAGATCGAATTGAAATTACATAGTTTTTACCCTTTTTAGTATAGCATGGCCCAAAATGGTCTATTTTTTCACTCAAGTGCCATCAGTTCATACTCAATTACTATTTTTTTCGTAATTGTAACAAAAAAGTTCAAAAATTTTGCTCAAAAAAAGTAGAAAATTTACTCCTATAAAAAAAACCAAGACCAAAAACGTCATTTTTTACAGAAAGCTATATGGTAAAAAATGTGTCTACTCATTTGAGGAGTTCCATCCCCCCCCCACTCTTCAAAAAATCTTTGCCCCTCCTTGCCCCCCCCCCCCTTTGATGATATTGTCTGGCTAAGCCACTGAATCAGTCAAAGATGCTTAAAGTGGTAGATATATTAATTCCTGAATCTATTGTAAACTGGATTCAGATTTAGAAATTGTGCAGAATATGCTGAAAATATCGAGAGTTTTCAGAATGCTTCGCATAGATGGCCTTTATGCAATATTTCTGTAATTGGCACCATAGATTTACAGTTGAGATATCGGACTTGCCACCATTTTTATTCCAGTATGGAGACAAAGTTATTGAGGGTATTCAGGAATTTGCAGATGATGCATTACATCTTGTCATAATTTGTAAGTTTGCGCACCATTAGTGTTATGCTTGCCTTCTTGTTATAATTTTCAGTGTTTGTTCTGTATTTTATTTGTCAATGAATATGTAAAGTAATATTTTCATGTTCTTGATTTGTAATTTAATGTGTTGAAGTGCAAGAAATTCCAATAAATATTATCTTATCTTATCTTATCTAAGTAATATTTGCAGGGTTTGTCTCTACACGCAACCAAATCTCAACAGCTCAGGGTTGATTTTGACAGGAACCGAGTGGACTAGAATATCCTATATACTCAGTATCTCCCCTGTAAATCTATGGTTGGCACACGTCAGTCTCAAGTAGACAGGCTGACAGTTACAGCTCATTCAAAAACGGGCCTGCCGCACAATTTGCTGAAGCATTGACAATTCTAAAGCTCTGCTCCTTGGTAGAAGAAGCAGGAGCAACTCCTTCAAGATTTTGGTGAAATGCTTATCAAATCTATGTGTCGATCACGCTTCAGTGCTTCCCCAACCAAAAAAGGCTAGACATGGAAGAAATCTTAGGAGTGGCACCAACTGGATCTACCATGGTGCAAACAACTCGTCAAGAAGGCTGCCATTCCAACTATTGTTGACCTTTTGAATAATTTTTCATTGTGTAAGTTTTTATGTTTGCATGCAATTTTACATATATTTTGATGTATTGCAGGGTTTATTTTCAGTCCTTGACTGCATTTGTGTTTTTATACCACAATTCTGTCGGACGCAGTTGTTGAATTTGACATACTCATTCATTGTTACTGGTGTGAAACTTACCGTGTGATGTCTATAGAGTGAACCAATATTTCCAAAATATTTTATGTTTCTGCTCTAGCTGATTCATTAAATGTTTCTTGCAATAAAGTTGAAGGATACATTTATGCACAATATAGCAAAGAAAGGGCCTGAAACAAAACATAAGGCCAAAAAAAAATTATGTTTGTTTGCCCTCCGCGACCGACCCTAAAAATGCCAAAAATTAGGGTCGCGATTTTAGTTTATTTTTTTTTTTCTTCAAACATGTTAAATATGAAAACTCAATATTTTTGATGTAAAACGTAATATTTAGCAGTGTGAAGTCACATTTAGTAGTATAAAATGCATATTTCCTCTAAATAATGACCCACAATTTTTGATTAAGCCCTGCATTGCTTGGTATTCATGATAAAATCCATGGAATGACATCGTATGTGTAGAGTAAAAAAAAAAATAATAAAAAAAAAAAGATTAACCGACCGACCGACCCAAAATTTTAATTTTTCCACTGGAGGGCAAACAAACAATTTTTTTTTTTTGGCCTAATTTAGCTGCAAAGATAAACTTTGTAGACTTTGTCATTCACCTCCAATGCAAAGTTTCATGCCAGGGAGTAATGTGGAACAGCCTCAGTCTGAGTTGACCAATCAGAAGACAGTATTCTAGTCTGTGACATCAGTGCGTCCAACAAAATAGATAATAATAAATAAACCTATCAATATGTGTGCTTATTATGGATGCTTTTAATTATCTTTTGATTGGCTTATATTGTAGATAGTCCTGACAAAAGCAGATAAAGCCAGTCGCCGTGCTTTATTGAACTCTGTGGTGTCTGTTGTGTCAACCATACGAGAGAAGACGCAGTGTTGCCTACCTCAACCTCTGCTAGTCAGGTATGTGCGGTAATGTCCCCATGTGAAGGCAAAAGGTTGTACATGTTGTACAATGCATTACACACCACATATCGTCATGTGAGTGCAAGAAAACCTATCTGCAATAGCTGTTATTTGTCATTAATTTTGATTGCACATTCTATAGTCTCCAGTACGGGGGGGGGGGGGGGGGGGGGGGGGGTGGGGGGTGTATATTGGTATATTGATGGGTGGGTTTTCTTCACAGTCCCAATGCCTATAATATTTAGGAAAATTTTGCCGAAAAAACACCAAATTTTCCCAAAATTGGGTGCTTTTTCCAGAAAAATGGTATAGAGATGGGTCACAAAATCACGCTTTTTGAGAATGGTCAAAATTCTGAAGTCTATTTTGAGCATCCCCGTACAATTTTTTTTAAGAACCCCCCAGGCCCCAGTATTGGGTCAGTGGCTCTTGAAATGTCACCTGAAGAACCATTTAAGGGAGCTGGCATTTTCTTCAGAAGGGGGTGGGTCCCAAATATACTGGGGGGGGGGTCATAGATTTTTTGACATGAAAATAGGGGGG
>JXSR01S039917.1:14208-29393 GCA_000969725.1 Ophiothrix spiculata | reverse complement strand
TTTCTGCGTTGGAATTAGTTCATAACTTAGTTCATGCTAGGTATTGGAAACAAGAATTTGCATATTAATTTTTGAGCTAATGAATTCAGGTTTAACTAACAGGAATATGTAATATTGATTCAGAAAATGATAGGTTGTCATTAATTTATAAGATAATATGATACTCTAATGTAAGAAAATATAACCTACTACTATATGTAAGAAAGCGACCTGCAAAGGTGTAAAACATTGCATAATCTATTAAAAAGATAATAAGTTTGAATTTGCCCCTTGAGATATCTTGAAAAATAGGTCACAGATATGCTAAAAGCTTTTTCGAAATATCACTGATACCTTTGAATAAAAATAGTTGACATTTAGACATTCTCTGATGTTCTTTAATGAAACAAACAACGACCTAGTTATTGATACATGACATATAACAAATTATTGGAGTATTATTTTATATTTGAAATAACGATTGACATGTGTTTGTCTCAAGAATATATCTAGAAATTACTGTATCCAACCCATTATTTCCAAGGCAATATTATTTAGTGTTCACACAGTTTAACTAGTGACAATCATTCAAAACTCTCATTTTTCTTATGTCCCTATATCCCATAAAATTATTCAATTTTCGAAATGCGGATTGATTTGAACCTCGAGGAAATAATATACTTTTAACATGGAAAGCATAAAATGGCAATATTTAAAGCAACATACACAAGTTGCTATGCAGCAACTCTATAGAATCAGAGCACTGTCAATATGTTCAAGGTTGGTCGCTTTAACTCTTCATTACCATAATTGCACTTTTCTCCTGATGATAAAACCAGGTCTGACACACAAATTGTGATCTATCCTCCTCATTAATGGCTCAAAGATACAGCTTTTATACTCATAAAAACTTCCCTGGATGCCTTGAATTTCTACAGGCTATAATCCTTCTTTTTCAGAAACATTAGAATGAGACAGGTTTCAATGGATCAAGGGAAGATGGTAAACAAACATAGACTGTAATGGGCACTTTTTTGTGTTTTAAGTAAAATATTTTGTTCATTTCAAGGAACTTCATTTCTGCTAAGTTTTAAATTCCACTTGCCCAAGAATAGTAATGTTCCCCAACACGCCTCCATACCAAAGTAACCATTAGCTGGATGCAAATTTCATACTCGATTGCTCTTTTTATAGTTTGATTATCTAAGATAAGATATCAAAAATGTTGAAAATTTACCCTTTAATATTTGAGATGTTATAAAACAAAATCTTTCCTTGCCCCCATCCCCCGGGCCCCACAAAATGTTGATGCTAGTGCCACCACTGCCTTTGATAAATGACTGCATCCATAATATTACCTTTCACTCCTCCTTTTGTTCAAATTTAGGTTAAAACTAAAACATTAGTTGCAAATGATGTGCTTGAAAATTATTAATTAGCAGGCAGGCATTGTTCCCATTACCGAAATGCAAGATGATTATCCTATTCGTTATTGTTATAGCGCAAATTAAAGCATATGGCACATATATTTCAATCTCCAGTTTAATAATTCTTATTCTTATTGAACAGTGATTAATTAAAAGGCTGCCGTATATGTTGTATCTAATCTGCTAGTATATTATCAATTTTTTGTAATCCTCTTTGTTCTTTGCTCATGTTTTTAATAGTTGATAATGTTATTTCCATTGATTAACTCTGTTTTTTATACAAAAGATAAAATAAAAACATGCATATTTTTGAAAATTGCCTATTCTGATTGTAAAATTGCCAAACAACAAAATGACAAATATAATTCTGATCTCTAATGTAGTAGGTGCCCTTATTAAGTCATTGGAAAATTGAAAAAAGACAGTGTCGTTATAGCATATGGCACATATATTTGCAAAAAGACCGTGTCTTTATAGCATATGGCACATATATTTGCCTGGGAGAGATTTTTATTCAGTAAACTCATTTGGAGGAATGGTGATTTTATTTTTACTTGATATCTAATTATTTCAAATAGCTGTGTTGCTTATTATAATAGTGTTAGCTTTGTTTCATCCATGGTTAGAATCAAATTACAAATTGTAATCCGTATGGACAAAAATCAGTCCCATTTTGGTCAAAAAGTTGGTTTGGAAAGTAAAAGAAATTCTGATTATTCTTAATTCTGATTCTGGCATGTTCTGATTACTTCTTTAAGGTTGTGTTAAGCAAATACAAACATTTGTATCTTATCAGTTCTCATCATTTTAGCTTATTTCTCACCAAATGGTACTCCTAATGTTTCTGCTACTTTTAACCTCATCATTTAAGCTTCTCATGTCTTCAATTGGATACCTTATGCAAGACAGAAAGCCAAAAGTGTCTTTGTGTGAATGACTGTAGGCAGTGTCCAAGTCTAAGTCTCAGCCATTCGGTTATATAACTGACAGCCATGTAAAATATAACATACATCATTATTTAATGGTGCAAGTTATCATAACATTATCATAACATGCATCAATAAATCAATTCATCAACAGTTGATAACCATGTATTTAACATGGATTTTGTCTTCAGTGTTCTCTTGGGATATGAAAATTTTAAATCTGATATCAGTGAAATCTTGTCCCATTCACCTGCACAGAAGATCATAAAATTATAATTTGTTAACCATTGTTTTTGAAATTGTCGGTTTTTCTTTCATTTCCAAAAAACAAAAAGTATTGCCATAGCAATTATACCTATAACTTGAAAGATGAAATTAACACATTTACCAAATCGTATGAAAAAAAACTTGTGGCTTGTATTGATTTACAATTTAAATTTCCAACAGATAGCTAAAACATTCTTGATAAATATATCCACAGAATTATCATAACATGTAAACAAGTATTAACCCAATCGTAGGGGATTAATGTATTTTGGCTTAATAGATAAAAACAAGATGGATCATGGGAAATGTTGCATATATGCTTGACGAGTTATGCAATGACAATACCTTACTTTAGTGCTGATTAATTAATATTTCTAAATTGGAACTAAATTTAGATACATATGGACCGTATTCACTAACGATGTTAAGCTAAACGTTGGTTAGATCTAAAATACGTTTAGTTAAATCATGATTTTAACTAAACGCTCGGTAAATATTTAAACAGTGCGTCTAGTTAACAACGATATTTAAAACTAACAAATATCATCCTCTGAACTGTGCACGCAAAAGATATGCACTAGTGACCTTAAAGTATTTGTATTAGTAGAAGGTCCCTAGTCAATAAAGATTTCTTCGTTTCATCAGTTTACAAGGCTTGTATTATTTTATCAAGTATGCCTGTGTATTGAATACGTGAAGATAGACCTACATTATAATGGCACACAATTACCATGTTTACAATGACAATTCAAGGTATATTTTATCAAGAAGAACAGATTTTAAGTGATTTGTTTGTCATGGTCATGTCGATACCATCATATTATAATTTTCAATCATTCTTTATTAGTATCAGTACATTTTTAAAGCTTAAAACAACAAAAATAGTTGTCGGACACATGATAAAAATAAAACTTAAACACACCTTAAACTACCCCCTGACCTAGTTTAGTTTTAAACGCATTTTAGAGGAGATTAACGAGACGTGGTTAAAATTTAAACGGTGATTGTATTTAGTTACTCTTTAAGAATTACGTTTATTTTAATCATCGTTTAAATCGCGATTTAAACACTGATTAGCGTTAAACATCGTTCGAGAATACGGCCCTAATCTTTAAACATTTTGTTGTTAATTTGATAATGATTATGGGTATTATTTTCAATTCCATGTATCTGTTTGTAAGAAGGTTGCATGAAATATTTCAAACGAATACCCAATGAAATAGAGGCTGATTTGCTGAAAATGAATGAATTATTTTGTATTTATTAAAAGAATACTAGGTTTTAAAATGGGGGAAAAATTTTTGAAAAGATTGGTCATTCATATTTGAAGTTATGGTGGAAAATACTTTTGGCAAGTTTAAAATCCTTTCGCTGTTGCACAATACATATATCTTTTATTTATAAACATTCTTGTTTTATCAAATAAATGTACCTTTTTTATCTGTCTGACAAACGGGTAGCGGGGTATAGCTAGTTCTCATGACAACTGAAACTAACGTCTTTATAACCAGCTAAACATCTATACTGACAAATTGTTTTTTATTCACCATATTTGAATGATAAAGAAAAAGCCTCCAATGAAATCACAATTTTACTGGTCATGAATCATAAAATTACAACCAAATGATCACCATTCAATGAATAATTATGAAGAGTATCTCTAGCTCTGTAAATTAAAATAAGAAATTCAAGCCCAATCATATTTTTTTTAAAGAGCACTTTACAACAAGCATTACAAAAGCAGCTCTATGCCACTCTCAAACCTCTTAGCAATAATCAAAAACTATGTTTTACAGCAATAGTTGAAACTCATTTTTTCATGAATATTTATACCAATATGAATATTCAATGATATCCCAAGTGCCTTGAGTGTTCTTCTCATCTGTATAATTGAAATAATACAATAAAAGATTTCATAATAGTTTGATATGATGCATAAATTTGTAGATGTAAGAGTGACTCAATGGGGATGTGATAACACTTATTTTCATCAAATCATTATTCAATAGTTCTGAGCAGCACTGTTCGGGATAACATGTGATATTCATAGATAATTTAATTAACTCTTGCGACTACAACATGTGATGCATATATGATAAGAAATTAGCATATTTAAAGCAAATATAGAAATTTACTCAACCATACTTTTTAAATAAAATGTGGAGAAATTAACATTTTATGGAAAAGGAAAGGTGACATTTGATGGAGTTTTGTAATAAGGAGGAAAATAACAGATCATTTGATGTAAGCTGTCTTTAAAAATAGTTGCAGCAAGGTAAATTATTCAAGAAAGAGTACAATTTAATTCAGACTGAAGATTTTGCCCTATATTTTATCCATGTATCTGTAAAACAATTTCCACCAATTTATAAGTGGTTTTATTTCAAAATGCATGAGTTCCACTATTTCTTTAGAAGTGATTCAATTATTTTATAAGTGCCAACATACATTTATAGATTACAATGCATCATGGGAAGAGAATTAACCATAATGCATCACAAAATATCCAAATAGGTATTCCCCTAACATCATACTGTGTGTCAGCCATTTGGACCCATTAGCATGATTACTGGTATTTTTCTTTGATAGATGTATTTCAAATGTTTTGCGGTAGATTTGATTATCAATTTGTAGCATATTTTATCTGTGGAAATTCCAATTATCTCTCAGTTTTAACATCTTCTGATGAGCATGATTCATGATGTCTGGGAGGTGGCATGGGTGGAAAAATAAGCTTCAAATAATAAGAAAAAATACATATGGTTTCGAATGGAAGAATGTAGCTGTATAAATAAATCTTAAAGAGTTTATAATTCCGCCATCTTTAAAAACAGATATAACCAAGGAGGGACTTAAAGTAATAATATCAAGAGTTAAAAAAAAAGCACTTCCTGTCACACATGACTTTTGATTTTTGTTATCTTATTGGATTTGTCTTGGGTAGGTATTAATATCCCCAAATTATTTGGCTAAAATATGCATGCTTTTACGGTTATGACCATTTGTTGAATTAAATTTGGGATCCCGAATATAATTCCACATGAATTAGTACAGGAAAACATGCATATGCCTTTTTTAAATCAATTTTTCGGTGGAAAAAAACTTTTTGACAAAATGCACTTTCCTTCATGTTATGCTGTTTTTACCATAAAACATTTATGACCAAAATCTTATAGTATTGCTTTAATTGTCATTTTTTCAATAAGGATTATACATTCCCTGAGAGCAAATGGAGATTACGATTCTACATGTCATGCTTTAATTTGTTCTTTTACAATGAGGAAAAGGATAATGATCTTGCATTTAGGTAATAGTAACAAATGATTCCTGCCTGCCTGTTAATTAGTAATTTGACAGTAAATACAAGTGCATCATTTGTAACTAAGGTTTTACCTAAATGGGAAGAGCACAAAGGTAAAATTATGAATGCAGTAATTCAAACAATCCTTTATGAAATGTAATGGTGGCAGAGGCATCAACATTTTTGATGGGGTGAGTGGGTTATGGACAGATTTCGTTTTATAAAATCTTGAAATGAAGCGTCAAATTGTCAAAAATTTGGACCTTTCACCTAAGATAATCAAAACAAAGAAGACTAATTGGGTATGAAGTTTGCATCTTCATTTTGGTATGAATGGTAGACTGAGAGTATTTTTGTTTTGTTGGGTGGGGGAAAACGGAATTTAAAAGCAGAAATGAAATGTACCTTAAAAGTTGTTTACTTTCAATGCACTAGTTGAAAATACTCATCACATCACATTTCTGTTTTACAATATCTTCCCTTGTTGCTTGATTCATTGAAACCTGGCTCATTACAATATGGTTTGTTTTAAACAAAGTAGCTAAAGCCCATAGAAATTAAGGGAATAAGTTCAATGCATCCAGGGAATTTGTGATGAGTATAAAACCTATATCTCTGAGCCATATGATGAGAAGTAGAGATCAGATTTTATACATCAGGTTTGATTATCAGGAGAAAAATAAGTAATAAGGAGTAAAAGTAAACGACCTTGAAAATTGCATTTAAAAACAGCTCCGAATAGAAAAATTTATATATATATTTCTATTGCCTTTTTGCAAAATTGGGATTAACAAGCTGTTTTCAAAATTGGGACTAGCGAGCCTGTTTTAGAATTCAAACTATATAGCGAGCCTATTTCAAAATTCGGATTAGCGAGCCTATTTTGAAATTTAAACTGACAAGCCCATTTTCATATTCAAACTAAAGAACCGTTTAGCTGTTTTTTGGACCTTTTTCAAAGTTTTTTCTCACTGAATAACTTGTCTGAACTAGTGAGCCTTCGGATAGCGACTTGTTCAACTTGCGAGCCGTAAGACTAGCAAGTGGACACCCTTAATTGCAAGAACATGCATAACTCAAATACTACCAATTTCTATAAAAAATTGGTAGCATAGTGTGACCTATTTTTCGAAATGTCTCAAGGGGTAAATTGAAATTGAAATTTTCTATGGATTCATGTCATTTCTTTGCATATTTTAAGGTTTGTAATATTTTCTTATAGAGGTTGATTACATCATTTTAACATTTTCTAATAGATTGGGTTATCTTATCTAAATTTATAAAATAGTGAACACCTATCATCGTCTGGAACAATAATACATATTCCTCTTTGTTCACACAGATGAATTCAACATGCATGACATCTCTACGTGTATAGTATCAAGATGCAGAGTTAGCAACTAATTCCAACACAAAATGGTACCATTCACACTATGAGTCGTTAACTCCCACCATACCCAACTCTACTTATTTATCATCCTGATACATGCTGAAAAAAATGTTCTCTCTATTTTCTCCCTTGGGCGAAAGGTGGTCTATCAGTGAACAGAAACACTGAACATTTTCTCCCTTGGGCGAAGGGTGGTCTATCAGTGAACAGAAACACTGAACATGTGAAATTAAAACACTGCCTGGTAATTAACTATGCACGCTCATGAAGTACACTAGTAATGGTATGCCTCTGGGGGTTTGTGGAATTGTTAATGGCAAAATTCAAACTGGGACAACAATTACTTATCTCTACTTGCTACAAACTTATTGTTATATAACAGTATTTTTCTAGTATGTCTGCAAGCCTGTGTGAAAGGCTCTATTCAAATGTTTTTTTCTTCTTTTTTTTTAACCTCTAGAGACAATTTATTATTTCATTACTGAAAGTAGGGAAACGTCACCAGAAAGGAGTTCAATTAAATGAATAGAAGTCTCATTTATTTTCAGAATTGAATACTGCTGACTTTTTCACCAAAATCGTTATGACACACGTGTGTGAAATGTATATAGAGCTGCATAATGGTTGCATTCAATCAGGTTGTTACAAAAATGGCTGAATTATAAAAAAACACCCACAATTTTCAAGAAATTTGTCAACACATGCTTATTCCTGGGGGGGGGGCACTCAAATATAATGTTGCAAGCATAGCGTGACCAAGAAAAGGGTGAATTAGGTGGTTTTTTTGAGGACTGAAGGGTGTATTAGGTGACACCGTTTAGGGTATCTAAAACAGCAATTTGGGGGCAATTTTCAAGAAATAGGGTACTTTTTTCAAACCCTAGTGTGAAAACAGTATCGATAAAATCCCCATTTAGGGTGTGAATAGGGGAAAAGGGTTTTTGTTTCAGAACCCTCAACCCTTTAGGGGATGTTTTGAAAAACTGTGGTCAACCTATGCCTGCAACATTATATTTGAGTGCCCCCCTGGCATATTCCATGGTGATCTGGCCAGAGGAATGGAGCAAGATCTCTCTAATATCAAGATGTAAAATACATATAAATCTTTATAGAATAGGTATATAAAATATGTGTTTAATACATGGCCGTCAGTTGCTATTGACTGAGCTGCCAAGACTTGTGACCAGACACGGACACTGCCCACAGACATTTCACACAAAGGCAGTTTTGGCGTTAGTCTGGCACAAGGTTTGGTATGAATAAGAAGCATACATAATGTGTTTTGAGACAGTAATAAGGCATTACATTGTAGTATCATTGTACCTAATGTCCAGTCGTTTCTGAACCGTGTCCAGGTCTTAATATGGAAGTGTGATGCCCAGGTGTAATGCCTGATCATGCATAAATGCAAAGCTTCTCGAACATGTTGAGCAATGGAATCGATCTATGCACTTACTGCAAAACTATTCTGTGACAAATTTCAAAGTTCAGCAACTCCCCTTTATCAAATATGTGACCCGTCATATCGAAAGGTACCTTAAGGGTCCCAAAATGAAAATTTATTTTTTTGGTCTCATCTGCAAGATTATATTTTCAGCTTTAAAATGACACCTTGCTTTTGGTTATTGGATGTTCGATTGCAAAGTTACATTGAAATTGGTAAAAGGAATCGGTTTGATTCAGAAAACTATCGTTCTGAGACAATATTAAGTTTAAAGTTTCTGTACTGGTAAAACTTCAATGGGGGAAAGGATTTTATATCGATTTTTTAAAACATTTGTCTTATGTTTTGGATGTTAAAACCTGATTAATATGATAGAATACACTTCAAAGGTAACATTTCTGATGAAATTTGAAATTCGACCTTGGACGTGATTTTTGATTATGCTCAGCTTCAATGGCCCGTATCTTGTAATTTACTATGCCGGTATTAAGGTGCCTTTAGATATGACGGGACACATATTGTAAATAATATAATGAGCAGTGGGGTTAACCTATTCTTGGGTTTTAAATATCCGCTAGAGTGCCTTAGGTATGCAGAGATTCATGAATTACAGAATTTTGTGGAGGCGTTTAAAATAAGAAATGGATGACATTTTTTTTAAATATATCATCATTCAAATGTCAATGACTAATATTTTTGTTACCTGCAGGCAATTATTGCAGTCGTATAGAAAATATCAAATAAGTAATGATCAGTTGTGGGCTTGAATAAGTCACCCTATACAATTAAAGGCATGGCGATTAAAATATAATATAACGTTGCATTTTACAAGCAGATCTTAGAATAAGACTTACATCTTAAGGAAACAGGAGGGTACTCTTAGGTAGATACATGCATGATAACGTACCTGATAAGCATGTGAAATCAAAGCTATAAAGCATGCATCATTGTTTTTCAAAGTGTTCAATCGCATATATATATCGCAACACTACAGTCTATGGCTGCAAGAAGAAGATCATGCAACAACAAGACAAACAGACACTACTTCTGTTCAAACACATAATAGACATGTCAATCAAAGTATGGGATAAGCTATTGTCTTCTACAAAAGCAAAGTAGTTTAGGCATTTTGCTTTTGCTCATGGTATAAACCACAAAATGATGGTTATGGATTGCAGCCTCTTAAGTAGCAATTATCTGTACTTATTGACTTAAGTAAATAGAATCAGAAATGGGTTAGACAAAAAATGTACAAAAGCTTACAAAATGCATTGTTTTGCATTTACAAAACATTTGAACTTGGCTGCTGTAAATTAGTTTGATTTGTTTTTGCTTGTATAAACACAAAAGGATGGTTATGGATTGCAGTTTCTCAAGTAGCCGTTATCTGTACTTATTGACTCAAGTGAATAGAATCATAAATGGGTTAGAAAAAATGTACAAGCACTTACAAAATTCATTGTTATGCATTTGCGAAACATTTGAACTTGGGTACTGTAAATTCGTTTGATTTGGTTGCAGCTAATAAGAGTACCTGTCATGATCAGTTGAAAAAAATGATGTTGTAACCAATAACCAAAGTTGGTAGTGTTTCTTGTACCCATCTACTTTGTTATTATTTTGACGTGTTATGTTGTAATGGAAAAAAGATTACAGAAAAATTGACAATGCGTGCAACAATATGCATGAAACATTGCAATTATGCCATTTGCTTGTTGTTACAACTTGAATAACTACAGTTACTGATGGTAGAATCACAATTTAAAGTGCTTTCAAATATTTCCAAAATTTTCAAGTTATTTCCATGCCATTATTGAATATCAAGCTAACAACCTTGACAACCACGATTATTGGGCAGGTTATGAAGAAAATGCTAAAATATATTTATCATTAACCAATGAATATGAATATGTAATTTGGTGGATAAAATGTATAAGCCATCATCAAGATCAATTAAAGTTCTCCTCATTTAATATTTGTCATGAAATTAGCTTCTCATCAATGATAGCAGAAGTCCCTAAGCAATCATCAAAAACCTTGTTTTACAGCAATTGTAACAACTTATCTATGTTTTCACAGTTGTGTTTTCATGAATATTTATATCCACATGAATATTCAATGATGTACAAAGTGCTCTTTCCTATATAATTGAAATAATACTATAAGGAATTTCAAAATAGTTGAATAGGATGAATAAATTTGTAGATAGAGAGTGGCACTTGGGACACGTGATAGCACTTATTTACATAAGATTAATATTCAATATGAGCAGCAATGTTCAGGGTAACATTTGATATTTATGGAAATTTCGTCAACTCTGATTACTAACAAATATACTTCAAACATAAAATAGTTAGAAATTACCATATTATAGAAAGCTAAGTGTAGTCAAGCAACAATAACAAATGACAGATCATTTATTGCAAGCTGCCTAATGGTTAATTCAGACTCTGAATAAACCAATTATGATTTATCGAGTTTAACTGCAAGTATTACGCAAAACATAAAAAGAAAAGAAAGTAACATTTGATTTATAATTGAAAAGCGTGAAGAATTTGACCAACATGAAAAAGTTTTGCCCAATAGTTTATTTGTAAAAACAAATTCCTTCCATTTATAAGTGGTTTTATTTCATTATGTACGAGATCCATTCTTTCTTTAGTTATGTTTCACTCCTTTTATAAATGCTCACTTACACTTACAGATTTCAGTGCAGCATGGGAACCGTCTTGGCCATAATGTATATTCCTAAACAGAATGCTTAGTGCACTAACTTGGATCCAATAGCATGATTACTGGAGTTTCTTTGGAAGATTTAACGCTTTAAATTTTTCGATATGTATCACAAGGTAGCTGCCGTTTTTATGTTCAAATACAAACATGATCTACTGCCCAAATCTTTCCAAAGTACATTTACAACTCATAGTGAAAACCATAATACGAGAAACAGGGATGATTTCAAAATATGTATGCAAAAATCAGCAAATATTTTTAAAATTGGACCTAAAATATGGAACGATCTGCCAAAAAGCATAAAGACTGTAAAAACAATTGGTCAATTTAAGTTTAAATTGAAAAGCCTTTACTGAAATCTATTTTCCAGTATTTTTAAATTCCAGCAAAATCTTTATTTCCTACCTCAATGTTTGTCTTTATTATTGCACAATTAACGATCAAATGATGCAATCATATCTTATAAGTGTTTAATAATTCATTTTATGTTAACGTTGAATTACAGCTTTGGTCTGTGAACACTTCCATGTTTCTCTCTATCCTCGCTTTTGACATTGTGATTTATAACATTTTTCTTGTTTTCTTTGCTTTATATAGGGTGTACACAAATTATTGTCACCCCCATAAATTTAAATGATAAACGTAAACACAATGTAGGAACTTAATATCTATTGTCAACATATTTTATCATTAATGTTGATATATTTTCAATGTCTTTTGATGTCATTTTTCTCAGAAATTAGTGTCCCCGTGGAGGTCAATGATCTTCAGGACACGTTTGGGCCCATTTTCAATCCAGAACGCAGTTTTTTGTTTATTGATTTCCCGGGAGCATTAAACCATCGCTGTACCCAACTAATGAGCTTGTTTAACAGCTTAGATAACTCCTTATTTATTTTGCCATCTGTCCTCAACTTTCTCCACAGTTTTCTCACTTATTCACTGCTTTCCTTGGGTCTTATTTTACCCGACCACTCCACCATCTTTAAAAGTCGTTGAGGTTCGGGAAGCTTTAACAGGCACCCTAAAATTTGATCGCATGAGATCGAGTGAGCATACATAGATAGCTTTTAAATCATATGTATGCTTGAGGCCATATCATGCTTGTTGCATTGAGGTATAGGTTTGTCTCCAGTTGTTTACTCTGGTAAGGATACATGTCGAAGAGGTTAGATGCAGGGGGTGACAATACTTTGTGCACACCCTATATTTGTTTTTGTTTGGAAAGTAATTTCTTTTTGTTTTTTAATGTTAGGGGGCACAACAATTTTACATGCTCTTGCTTATCGTTGTGCCTCCTCCATCTTGTGTTTATTTGTGTTTGTTTGATGGAAAATAAATAAATGAATAAAATAAAATATTTTGCTGTATTTTGATTATTAATTTGTAGCATGTTTCATCCATTTTTAATCACCTCCAAGCATAAACATCCTCTGATTATCATGATTCATCGCAGATGTCTTGACGGAGGGTGGGGCTGGTCTCTTATATATCTATAACCATCTGAGAAAGGTATATAGGAAGCAAAGCATTTTGATGTGGATTCAATTATTTTAACAAAACAACAGATCAATTTATAATATATGATGATCATAACAAGGAACTTTGTGGAAAGTAAATGTACCAATATTATTCTTTTTACATGCTTTATGTCTGACGATTAAATTAAAAAGCAATAATTTGAAAATAATTGATAAAAAAGAACTATATAAACCCAGGTTCTCATACTCCAATTATTCGATTACCAATATACAACAAAAATTAGTATTCTTACAATGAATCACTGTTTCATGAGAGCATATCCATATGTCCATATTTATGTTAAATCATTATGCGTTGTTTTATTCTTTCGATCGTGATCTCTCATTGGGGTTATGACAACATCTGTCTTTACAAATGCTTCCCGCCTGAATATTTATTACAAAAGGCGATATTATATTCAATAGCCAACTAATGTTTAAACTTAAATGGAAACAATTGAACAAGGACAGGGTAAAATGTTCAATACTGCATATATTTATAAAGCCTTTTCAAAGAACCAAACTATTATGTAAGATTTAACATTTTCTACTCTAATTGATGTTTGGTCCATATATTATCAACTTGTTTCATTTCTGGCTTCCTTTATTATTTGTCCTGTTTACTTACTATATTTCCAAACATAAAACATTGAGAAAATCAATACACATTTCATTAACAGATTATTTTTTCTTTACATTTGAAATAAAAGAATAAATCTGCATAGCTGAGAGGCAGTGAGAGCTCATATCAGGCTCATCATGACATTGTCATTAATTTAGAATCCAAATGTTTCCTGACATAGTATATGTCTATCACTAAGCAAAATATTAGATTTAGTTGTAAATTGTTATGGTGTCTGATATCATCTATGTCCATGCCCCATTCCAAAACAGAGGTCAGGTGGCTGTGACGAATGTGACTTTGGTTACTTGTCTCTACCCGACTAATTTTAATACCATTTAATTTAATCACTTTCACAAAGTGTAACAATGTGCTAAATCAAATACCTTATTAAGAATATTTTATTCAATATTACTAGATGCCTAAATAGTGACAGCATTATTAGAAAAATAAAGTACATGACATGCAAATTAAATACTTTCAGTTCCATCGAACATAAAAATAGTATCCTGCAAAAAACTAACCATGACATTCTTTCTCTTTTAACAATCATTCCTTAGTGTTAAGACTTTTTAAAAATTACATACACTAACTACTCTTACAACCAACCAACATCATTTTCAATTTGCAAATTTAAAAGAACAAACAAAGTGCTAAAATGAGCAATGAACCACAAAGTACTATCACTAAACAACAAACAAACCATGTCTGCTTTTTGCTCATCACAGCCTATATTTTGTTTATTATGTCCCCCAGGTTATTTTATGGAAAATCGATCTCAATCAAATATATATTTCTACAATAGGAGAACATTGAATGTCATGAAAGTTTAATAGGGGCACAAGTTCAAGGTATCCAGGGAATTTCTGATGAGTATAAAACCTGTATTCTTGAGCCGTTTAATGAGGAGGATGGATCACAATTTATACACCAGACATGTTTTTGCAAATGTATCATCAGGAGAAAATGCAATTACAATAACGAGTTAAAGCAACCTCAACCTACCTTACAAATTTACAGTGCTTATGTTTATATACAGAATTGCTTTATAACAAATAATATGTTGCTATCAATGCCATTTATGCTTCCCATGTTAAAAGTAAATCACATCATTTCCTCAAGGTTCAAATCAATTGACATTTCGAGAATTGAATAACTCAATGTCAGACAGAGATATATGAAGACATGCTTGAGAGTTTTGGATTACTGTGTAAGTGATCAAAAATATTGTCATGTAGGAGGACAGACAGTGGGTAGAATTAATTTAAGGTTAACCCTTTCGATCCGATAGAACGCTTGAGCGTTTCCAAAGGAGCTTACGAAAGAATGCTCAGGCGTTCCAATTCATATTGAGTGTAAATTAATTCAGTATGGGCTATAAACACCTGTATTGCAATTCACGATTGAAAGGGTTAAACACATGAGCTGGCATTAAGGCTGGTGTAGACCTTTAAATGGCATAAATGTTATTGTACTCTAACTCTAAAACTAATTGTATAATCTTTATAAAAGTATACATTTTTAGAAGCGGATTTTTACACTGAACATGATGATGATATCAGTTTGTGACCAAAAA
>JXSR01S039913.1:83116-97375 GCA_000969725.1 Ophiothrix spiculata | reverse complement strand
ATGGTCGTCCGACTACAGATGGCGCACTAAACGTTTCCAAACGGTCTTTTTTCTATAAATATTTGCCTAAATATTTACATCGTTCGTGTGTCGATGCGAAGGATTTTCTTGGTCGATACTCTAATTCCCGGGTCTAAATTCGCAAGGAGCGTGACATATCGCGCACGTAAAACCATGTTCAGGGGTGCTGTAGGAGCGCCGGCGCGATCGCGATCCTCAGAAATGAAGGTCTGGAGACACTCTTCTACTTCTTCCATATAAGTGCCTGCTTTTTTTTAACGCTTTTTATAAATACACGCGAAATACTCGCAAATCCCAAACCCACGCTGTAAAAAGCGTGCACTGCACACTATGTAAAACATATCTTGATAACAAATCCTGACACGTTTTTAAATGTTATTTAGTTTTTTAATTTTTGAAAAGGAATTAACATAAGTTTGTAAAATGTTCAAACCAGGTCAGGTTCTTGAACCCAGTCATTCCATATAGTGGCTACATCCCCAATTTTAATATTAAATCCAATACATGTGTAAAGAAAATATTTGATTTATTCATTTATTTATTAAATTATATTTATATGTGATGTGATCAACAGGAATGGTTTTTGGTCATAATCAATTTATATATTTTTTTTAGTTTTTACATAAGTTAACATTTAAAAAAAAAAAAAGATAGCGTACCTATTTCAAATGTTTTTGGTATTAGCCATGATTCTACATGGTTATGAAAACTCATGAAAACTTACTTGAATCAAAGAAAGACATGATGATAGGAATAAAAAAAACAAGCAAAAACTCTCCTCATAAGTTATTAAAAAGACGATTCCTACTTAATATACATGATAACTGCTGCATTAATCACCGAATATGATTTACTGGGAAAATAATGAATAATGAAAAAAAGCCTCATGCAAATTTCAAAATGTCCGGACACAAATCTAAGACTTTCATTATCATGGCCTTAGGGTCTTGCAGAACGGATTTTTGGTCAAAAATAGGGTCTATGGAACTGATTTTTTTCCAAATTTAGGTCTCAAGAACTGCCTTTTTGCCATAGAAATACGACTATTTGAGCTGAAAATCGCCCAAAATTAATTAGCTTAAAAACATAGTAAAACACTTTTTTGAGTCATTTTCTTTGAAAATGGGATCTTCGGAATTGAAGTAATCTTGAAAAGAGCATCTTGGGGAGCGGAAGAGGAGGAATGAAAAGGGGGTCTTGAGGGCGGCACATACCCATACCATCCGTCAAAGTAAGGGCTCGCGCTCACGCGCTCGCATTGAGCGCATAACTTATACATTTTGCATTTTCCTCTTTTTTTTTTGGGTGCCACTCACATGCCTGTATAATTAATATCTCGGGTATTAAAACGAAGATTGTCAGCGATCAAGTATTAATGGGGCAATTTAAGATTTCCCACGCCATTCTTTCAAATGTGCTTGCATTTTTTAGATAAGTGAGAAAATGTGTCATTTTCTAATTACTGTCGGGGCCCCAACAGGAAATATAACACAGTAGGCTATTAAAATGCTGAAAAGGTTGTAACACTAACTTGGTAGGTCATTCACCTCATTTGGTTAAGTGAAGTTGTGGCCTCTAAAATATAGTGGAATTGTGTTATTTATGTCCCATGATAAACCTACGGGAGTCTGCCTTGAAAAGAGAAGTCTTGTTTTACTGTATAAAGTATGCTCGAATTACATTTGTGAGATCTCAATAACTCAAGTGCGACTTTGTTTCAGGAAATTAAAGTACACATTCTTGAAAATATATTTTTTAAGGAAAAAGTCTCCCCTTTGAGATTTTGGTCCTTTCAATTTTAGGATTCGGGCTCAACGTTTTGATCATGAAGCGAGCCCTGTATTGATGGAAGTGTGATCCTGCGTAGCCTTAGTTAATAAATCGGCCTTTAAAGCACAAGTGTGGAAGATATGGTCCCAGATACAGCAGGTTTAATTCTGCTTGTTTCTTCAAGAAACATATTAAATTTTCTAAAACATTTTCTAATGGTTAAACACTTACAGATAGACTAGATTGAAGATGTCTGACGACGACTACCCTCCAGTGAAGAAGACAAAGAAGCTCCGCTATGGTGGCTTGGACGAGAGGCTCCGAGAAGAGGGATCCAGAGATGCCATCACGCTTGGGATTGAAGCTGGCAATATCAACATGTCATCGGGTAAGTTATGGAGGGGAAAGAAAAAGGTCCACTAGGGTGACTTGGATGAGAGGCTCAGAGGAGTCCAACAATGCCAGACATGTCTTGTGATTGTAGAAGCTAATATCAACATTGCTTGGATCCGCTATATGGTGATTTGGGGAGGTTTAGATGGGTCTGAAAATGCAGTGATAATTGGGATTGAAGCTTGCAATATCAGTGTCATCAAATAAGTTATGGCGGTCAGGGAGGCTTTGATGCTAGGCCAAGAAAAAAATTGTTGTGTTGCCCTCAAGTGGAATTTCTGAAAAAATGGGTTGGTTAGTCGGAAATATATTTTTTTTAATAATTTTTTTATAGCACCTAAATTATGAAATTTGGGTGCATTTTCCACTATTTTCAAAATATTTTCTCAAAAAACACCTAATCTGAGCAAAATTGGGTGCTTTCCCGACCCTTTTTTTTTTTGTCGCTAAGGGCAACACAACAATTTTTTTTTTGGCCTTATGCTTAGAGAAGGGTCTAAATATACCATGCCTTCACGGTTGTTATTAAAGCTTGCAATATGCATCATGTACGTTATTCCAGAGATAAAAAATTAGAATCAAAAGTCCGCTATAGTGATTTAGGTTTGAGTCTTGAGTCATCACAACTGGCATTGGAGATGCTAATAACAACATGGCATCGAGTCAGTTATGGAGGCTTGGAAAAAGGTCCCCCAGGGTGACTTGGGTGAAAGGCTAAGAGAAGGGGGGGGGGGGGTTTACTCATTTTCAAATACCTGAGGTGGAAACTTCTTTACAGTTTGATTTTGTCTCTACTTGTTTCAGGGGACACATTTGACTTGGAAGAACATGTCAGTGAACAGAGAAAGGAACTCCTTGCTGAGTTTGAAAGAAGAAAAAAGGTAAAAATCAACCTTGACACATATTTGTTTGACTTAGATAATGTGAAATTACAGCCGTGTATAATAAGCTTATTGTATAATTTATGGTTATGTTGGAATTTAGAAAATTGTGAAAGGTGCAACTGTAAGAAACAGTTGTAATTTTTATTAAAAACGTCAGGCAGTGAAATAAGGAATATGCATATATGAACATAGCTAATGAGCTGTGTGAGTATGAAAAGATCAGGGGCCGATTTCAATAACTTTTTATTTAGCCGTGGTCGCTAACCTGTTATGATCGCTAAACTCAAAAAATGGTTGTAAATTGTTAAAAAATACCCGCTATTTAGCGATCATTTTTGGAGTTAGTGATCAAAATGCGACTAGAGACTATTGCTGAATGTTAGTGAAATAAGCCCCGGGTCATGATTTATTTAGCATCAAATAATGCTCAGTTTACTTGTTAGAATCTCTGAAAGATTATCATATTTTATATTTATATATATATCTTAAATATTTTTAGCTTTGATTTAAATTTTTTGTTTGACTTTATTTTTTTTGCAATTATTGTAGATTCGTCAAATCACAGTGTCTACAGATGATGCCGAGGTCAAAGCTACACTGAGGAAGTATGGCGAACCAATATGTAAGTTTCACATTTCCAAATTTTTACCGCCTTTACCAGGTAAACATCCTATTGATTTATCTCTTACTCAGACTTAGTCCGTATGTTTCAAATCACAAGCATATACTTAATCTTGCCGAATATTCATATAGATAAATACTGCCCTGCACTATACCTCCCAAATTTGTAATTGCACTTTACTACAGGTGTTTGCTGACCACTGTGGTCCAAGAAAGCTCCATTCCACACCAAACAGCATTTCAGGTTCTGCAGCAACCTCTTGGGGCACTGAACCTTGATCAGCCCACATATGTACCATCGCTGCCCGAATCAGCTCCCTGAGTTTCATACGATTTGCACAAGACAATTAGTTGTTAGTTCTTTGTCCAAGTGAATCTCAAGCACACTCAACTTTGGCAACAGTGGGTTCGTGGGTTCGAACTCAGGATCTTCTGCACCGCAAGCGAGCGTCTTGCCGAATGAACTAACTTGACTGCTGTTCAAATGAACTTATGTTCAGTGTTTGTCCAACAAAATTAGCCGGGCAAAATAATACCAAAATCAGAACGATTCATGCACCAAAAATGTTCATATGCAGTGATGTGGTCTTGATCAATCCTAATCAATCATTACTAGTCTCTTACACAATACAAAACCACCAGTTCACAATGTTGTAGAATACAAGGGATATGCTATGGATCTTGTAAGGGAATCTGATGAGGTCTAATGAGTATATACATGGTTATTTACATGCAGGTGATGACTCTGTGGTGTCTTGCTAAAATGGTGTCCATGGTTTACTGTTTGTTTGTGATTCAATTTATTTCACAGGTTTGTTTGGCGAGGGTCCAGCAGATAGGAGAAATAGATTGAGACAATTCATTGCAGAAGTTGGAGAGGCTAATCTCAAACAAAGGCAAAAACAAGAGGAAGACAAACACAAAAAGGGGGTGAGTACGAGCTCAAGTGTGTCTCACCATTTTTAAAATCATATCTACAACATATGTGATGGCTTATCCTGAAAGGGGGGACTTTGAAGCTGATATCAATTTTGACTTTTTCATTTCATCTGTTGCAGCATTTTCTAAGCTTTAAAGTGACACCTTGTTGAAATTGATCAAGGCGATCAAATTTTACAACAGAAAATTTGCTGGAAATTCTTATTATTTTCTTTATTTTTTGCTGCCTCTTTTCACCTGTATCTTGAAAAGTTTTCTGTCTCAAAGTCCCCCTTTTCGGGGTGAGTCATCACATATAGCATGCTTGTAGCCTGGAATATTAGACGCTTCACTATCAAACAATAATTTATTGGACAATGTAATAAAAAAAACAGGGCGAGGTTTACTTTTACAAACAATGGGGCCCTGCACTCTGGATTTCTGTTTATACTGTCCAATCAATTATTGTTTGGCCTTTTATAGCTACACGTATTGGATGTCTTATGTATGTTGTATTCTGATGCAATCAAATAATACTGTAAACGCCAATATTTTCGCGTATGGTCAATTTTTGACCATTTCCCGTGTTTTTATTTTCGCGCACGTGAACATTGGCCAAGTATGGAAGTTCAGAATTTCCTTTGTAACAAATACGCTTGAATTTTTGCGGTGTATTTATTTTCACACTAACCCATTTATTGCACAAAAAGCGTGAAAATAAATGTAGCGGGAAAAATACCACTTGTACAATAAACTTTGATGCCAAATCTTTCCTTTATTTTTCTACTCTCCTTATAAACTTTGATTCAAAATCATTCCTTTATTTTTGTACTTTCCTTATATTAAAAAAATACATGTTTTTTAAAAAAATATTTCTGTCAGTGATGCATGCCTTGCAAGTAATGATGCACCACAAATGGGATGCACCACTAGGCCAAACAATAATTTATTGGACAATGTAAACAAAAATGCAAGGCAGGGTTGGCATTTACAAACAATGGGGCCATGCACTCTGGATTTCTGTTTCTGCTGTCCAATAAATTATTGTTTGGCCTATAGTTTAGAATCCCCTGTACAATGACATCTCCCACATCTTTCTTGAGAATTAAATTTTGAACTAAATGTGTTTGGATTTTCAGAAATATTCATTTTTTTGTTATAATGATTTGGTTTTTTTTCTTTCTGCTAGGATGATAACACTACATGGTATCATGAGGGTCCAGTAAGCTTGAAGAGAGCTAGATTATGGATTGCAGAGTACTCATTACCAAGGTAAATATGCAAGTTTTTTAACACTCAAGTTGTTGTTTTTTTCTTAACCCTTTGAACCCGACGAGCTGGTATACCGGCTCACGTGTATATGTACCGTATACCCAATGAGCCAGTTTACCGGCTTTTAGATCACATGTCAGCAACTTGATCTGTCAACAAACAGGGGTAGTTACACTTTTCAATAGTCTTATTTATATTGGAAGACATCAATAAAGCTTTGAACCCATGGTTGATGTGTCATTTTGCTCTTATTTACTTGAAAGAGGTGAAACATTCCTCATATTTTCTTAAATTCGATCACAAATGTCAACAAATGTGGCTTCGCCCATAGACTAAAAAGTAAATGTCGAATATGTTGGTCGACATAAATAGTATTCTTTTGAGAATGCTGATTATTGGAACAATTCAGACTACTGTAAATTTAAATGAAAAAGTAAAGCAAGGGAAATCAAAATCAAAGTAAGTTTAGGGGTTATATATTTTGTTTTTACTTTCGATACCCGTGGAATGGCCGGGGTTCAAAGGGTTAACAAAGCTACTAGTGCAAGGGATTGAACATATTATGCAAAATGAGCTGATTTAACATCACTACACTGTCGAATTGCTTGATGGCCAAGACTACAAAGGATGAGAAGTTTAGAGAAATGTGGATTAAAGTGAAACTTTATAGATTGGAATATCCTTCTTTGATACCACCAGGCCTCAATATCTCACGTAGTAGAGTGTCTGTTTCATAATCATGAGGTACCAGGTACAGATCATGCCTGAGGACTCAGATTTTCAAGTCTAGTCCAATAATATGATAGATCAGGGATTCTCATTTAGCGGCGCACGCGCCAAATGTGGCGCTTTGACTATTACAGATTGGCGCTTTTGCTCTCTCAGAAAACAAAGAAATACATTAGAAATATACTAAAAACAGTGGCGCTTTAGCCAGCAATTGTCTCATTTATGTGGCGCATCGTAAGAACTGGTTAGAACCCCTGTGATAGATATTCAAAGGGTTTGCTGTATTTTATTCCAGGGCGGAGACGAGGCTTGAAACTGCCAGGGAAGACAAACTTATCCCAGAATCACAGAAAAATGCCAGAAAACAAGAAATGAACAGGCATTTGAGGGTAAGTTCTACAGATATATTAATGGTGCAATTCATGATTTTGATGTGACAAAAACCTCGCCTCTTTTCTAGCTAAATAAAAAGAAGAGTACACTGTAAATATATACTGAAAATTTCGATTGATTCCGACCATTCGTTTCCAAGTTAAAAGCTTTTCAGCATTTTGAAAATCCCCATAGGCTACTGTGTTGTAATTACTGTCGGGCCCCGACAATAATTAGAAAATGACACATTTTCTCATTTTTTCTCAAAAATACAAGCACATATGAAAGAATGGTTTTGGGATCGTGATATACCAGTTGAGGATTCTTATAGGCTAAAAAACTTGGTTTTGATAGAGGTGACCTTGAGGGTGAAAAGTGGATCATGAATTGCCCCTTTAATATCATTATAACTAAAACTCAATGAGCAAAATAAAGATGTATACTCAATGAGCAAAATTTAAAAGGTTGTTTCATTATTGCTGATTTCATACTCAGGAATTTATGCAGCTTTGTTGCTGCGTGACATATAATTTTTGCAAAAACTTTTCGCTTACAGTTGTCACAATGGCAAAGCTTCATGTCGCCAAGGTATCAATATCGACATAATTTTGTCTCACTGCAAGATTTTAAAACTTGAAATGAATTTAACTATTCAAAGGGACATGAAGGAACTAGCCTGCATAGCTACAAAATTGTGAAACAAAACAAGCAAGAGAGCTACAAAGATACAATAAGTATAAAAGCAGCATTATATCTGTAATGTAACTTGACACTAGCGAATGAGATTTTTAAATTTTTAATTTATTGTGCGTGGAATAAGGATATTTGGAAAAAAAAGAAAAAAAAAGGTAACTTTGATGCCAACTCAGTGAGTAAGATTTAAAAGGCTGTTTCAAACTATGTAAACATTACTACCTCCCATAAAGTGCTCAATTATACTTTTAACATCACTAAATAGGTCGGGAATTGCCCGAGCAATTAAGTTAACCCATGCACGCTGGAATTATTGATGTATATTATTTTTATTTATTAAGTTTGCCTGCGTACTGCATCATTTAACTCGAGTATAACACGCGATCGTCAACGTTTCACAAGCACTTGAATTATACCAAGTAGCGCATAAATCGTGTGTAAACTAGTTGACTTTCACGCAAACCAGGATAGCAACCAGGGTCAAGCTCAAAAAATCATGCAAATGGAAAAACTTAATTCTCGAAAATACTGTACAAGGCAAACTTGTAACAAGCGCTGCATCTCTTGCAGCCCATCTATGCACATGCTTCTCTTTATCAATTCACAATATCAGAAGGCATGCAACTATTTAATGTCAATTGAAATATACCATGGAATATAATTTAAGGGTTTGCTGAATAAACAGTTCTCTTCAGGCTTGTGTCAATCCCTCAAATGCTAAGTTGTTCCGTTTAAGATGTGATATCTTTTGCACAATCAAATTTCTCTCCAATATTAGGTATAACAATTGTAAATTTAATGTGTAATGTGTATATTTACCAAAAAAAGATAATTAATTACAATATAATACAATCTTGTAATCTTACAAATCTTGGAATGTTTATGTTTAAACACCATACAGATGATCTACCAAGTATATTCAATCTGTACTTTTCCAAGCACATTGAGAATCATAATTATGCAACAAGAAATGCCCGAGATTATGTGATAAATAAGACAAAGAAAGCATTTTCTAACCAAGCTATTCGGAATTGTGGACCATCTCTTTGGAACTCCCTAGACAAAACCATAAAGCAATCCAAAACTGTCAAAACTTTTCAAAACAAATTGAAATCAAAATTTCCCTCAAATTATTAGTTGAATATTTGGACATTCTCTGTTGTAATTGAAATGAAATTATCTTTGAAATCATCTTCATTTTATCACTTTTTGTACTTGGGCATTGTCTTGTGTAATTTTATGTTTCTGGTGTTTTTTTTTTTGTTTAAGTTTTGTTCTTTGGGCATAATCGCCTCAGATCTTATTGGTTTTTTGATTATGTCCGCAATATCATTGTTTTTTATCATGTTTGTTTGTTATGTAAAGTGTTTATGATGCATGTTTTTGATATTGGAATAAATAAATCTGAATCTGAATTGTTGTTACAGTCATTAACTGCCATAGGAAGTCAGATTGGGGATACCAGGCCTATTTCATACTGCCAGTTTAGTCCTGACTCCAAAATGCTAGCAACTGCTTCATGGTAAGTATAATAGACCAAATAAAGATTAATTGGACAATATAAACGAAAAAGCAGGGTGGTAGTTGCATGAACAGTAAATGAGGCCCAGCACTCTGGATTTCTATTTCTACTGCCATAGGAAGTCAGATAGGAGATACAAGGCCTATTTCATACTGCCAGTTCAGTCCTGATTCCAAAATGCTAGCAACTGCTTCATGGTAAGTATAGAAACTACATAAAGTTTCATTTGCATACCTTGTGCCTAATTAATGTTACATGCAAAAATGTGTCTTAGAGTGACCCATAGAAACATATAGAATATTTATTCTTGTTAACAAGATATTCCAGTAATTCAGTACTATTCTAACCATATCTCTTCAACGAAACACAATATGGTCGAAAAAATTTACAGGGGTTATGAGAAAAATGTGCGCTTTCATCAGGTATCAAAATCTCCAATTTGATTTAATTGAGTGAAAGTGATCGGAATACACACCTTTAATGTTGCCAGTTGTTATTGAAAGATTCTGTAGTAGTAAAAAGATGACTAGCCCAAAATATCCAGATATATAAAAATTTTCAGAACACTTTTCAAGAAACTACTGAAAATAGGCAGCAAAAAACAAAGAAAATAATAAGAATTTCAAGCAGATTTTCTGATTGAAAATTTGATCGCCTTGATCAATTTTTACAAGTAAGGTATCATTTTAAAGCTTTGAAAATGCTGTAACAGATGAAATGATAAAATATTAAAATTGATATCGTCTGCAAAGACCCCGTTTTCCGGGGTGAGCCGTCACATTTAAACTTTTGTCCAATTTTCCATTTTATTTGTGAAAGAGAATGTGTTTCTCCTGCTGATTATCCATCAAGTTATAAGCCATTTGCTGTCTTGCACTCCTGCAGATTATCAGATGATAAGGCCAAAAAAATAAAGTGTTTGTTTGCCCTCCAGTGGAAAAAATAAAATTTTGGGTCGGTCGGTCGGTTGATCTTTTTTTTTTCTTTTCTTTTTTTTACTCTTCACATATATTTTAAAGAATGATGTCATTTCATGGATTTTATCATGAATACCAAGAAATGCAGGGCTTAATCAAAAATTGTGGGTCATTATTTAGAGGAAATATGCATTTTATACTACTAAATGTGACTTTATACTGCTAAATTTTACATTTTACATGAAAAATATTGAGTTTTCTTATTTTACATGTTTGAAGGGAAAAAAATTAACTAAAATACCCGATCCAAATTTTTGGCATTTTAGGGTTGGTCGCGGAGGGCAAACAAACATTTTTTTTAGGCCTAAGTCATTGGACCTGTTTCTGCTTTCATGAAAAGGCATGAACTGTTTTCTCACCACAAATATGCGATACACCAGGAATACTTTTAAGTTGCTTTCATATTCAAGGTCGTATTGGTATTTTTTCGTACCAGCCAGTTGGACAGGTAACTTTTCAAAGTTACCCACCTGACGAAGAAATTTACCTACCTGAATTTTAACAATTTAAAAAAGAAAACATCACTCACCTTTAAAAAATTTGAATATTTTGTATTATTGTTATTCATTTTCTTTCCAGGAGTGGTTTAATCAAATTATGGTCAGTACCAGAATTTAATGCAATTAGAACATTAAGAGGTAAGAGCAATAGTTATACTGAGTGTATCTGCAATAGCTGCCATTTTTCATAAAATTTGCATTGCATATTGGATAATGTCCAGTCTTGGGTCAGTGGCTCTTGAAATGGTTCTTCATGTGATGGTAGAACCATTTCAAGAGCCACTTATGGTATAGAAAATTTGATTGATGTTTTGCATTCTAAATGATAAGTTGTTGAATTCAAATAACACAAGGCAGCCATTGCAGATGTGACTTTCTTGCACTCACATGACAAATTATATAGAGAGGTCAGTGCCACATAGCTGTAAGTGCATTTCTATAATTTAGAGACCACGCAATTTCAAGATTTGGTAGTAGTTGCAAATTGAAAAATTTGATAAAAATGTAACTATTCTCTGAGATTTGCAATCATTACAAATGAACTGCAAGCTCTGAAACGTCTCATTTTACAATCAATTGTGTTACCATAATAGTTTGATACCTCATTTTGGTCAGAAATGCGTACACGGTCTTGTGCCAGTCAGTCGATAAATATGCCACAAACTCAGGGAAAAAGTTTAATTGGCCCGAAAATCAAGTCATTCAGACTCATTTTCCCTGGTCTTAGTACTTCACGGTTCAAAAGTAACCAATTTTTGCATTTTTTGTAAAACAAATTGTCATGGAATTTTGAGACTTAATCAGGGAAAAATCATGGAATTTTGTTTTCTTAAAATACTGGGAACCTTGGATTATTATAGTCATATGCAAATTGAAATTGGTGCTTGCCAATCGTGTAAATTACAAGCTCTAAATGCATACAACAGACCAATTTTTCTCCTTTGATGACAACAGTAATACCAAGGAATTCCACACTTGAAATTGAATATTTCTGTTTACTGGTGATTAATAGTAACGTAAATGTCGATATAAAGCATATCTCGACATGTCGACATGAAATCTCATTTGTCAACAAAACTGGGCAAGTTAAAGTTCATAAAATCCTACGTTTAATTGTCAATTTATGCTTGTTAATTAGCAGTTGAACTTTAAAGTGTTGCATGAATAATTTAATACTTATTATTTGTTCTTCATTTACAAATGTTTTAAAAGTTATTAAGATGGTTCACAACAAAAAAGTTACAAAATGTAGATTTTACATCATCCATATTGTCGTACGTAGAAAAAAATATCGTGCAAAACTCGGAATATATCCGGAGGTACAATAACTCTGCTCCATGAGCGACACAAGATGGCGGAGAATACTGGTTCCCTAAAAAAATTTCCTTGATTGTAATAGAAATAGTGTCAAAATAGCTAAAACATTCAGTTTGCAAAAAACAGCACAATGTTACACAAACCCATACTTCAGACATTTATATTAGTTGTTCTCCGTCAAATTGTATTTAAATCTGATTTTTTTTTGTAGGACACAGTAATAATGTTGGTTGTATAGCATTTCACCCAAAAGCTACTATATCGTTGCACCCCTCTGAGTGCTGTATAGCTACATGTGCGGCAGATGGATCAGTCAAGTTATGGAATTTAGAAAGGTATGGGTTCAATATACGAGGGGGTATCAAAAAGTTTTAAACTTTACCTAGAAAGGATTGAGCTATATCAATGAACTTTTGTCAGAATAGTCACTCGTCTTTATATACATTTATGGTGCAGAAATTGGCTCATAAATAGTTTTACTTTCTTTACAGGGGGCGATTGATGTCGTCTACCTACCCGCTTAAACATACGCTGCATGGAGGAAATTGAGACATGCTGCGTAATAAAGTAAATGCATT
Source organism: Ophiothrix spiculata (assembly GCA_000969725.1). Classification (NCBI taxonomy): domain Eukaryota; kingdom Metazoa; phylum Echinodermata; class Ophiuroidea; order Amphilepidida; family Ophiotrichidae; genus Ophiothrix; species Ophiothrix spiculata. The sequence goes on along the minus strand of JXSR01S039913.1, from coordinate 84,808 downwards.
TAAACAGTTACAGGGCCCAGTAAATCTTATTGGTACCACCAAAGTTTAGTTGTTTGATACCATAGTAAAGAGCATGGTTTCCTCTATCCATTGATACCAAAATTATGGAAATTGGTTCATGAATGACGTCACAGTGGTGTAATAAAACATGGCCTACCTGAAAATGTTGATTTTCATTGAAATATAAAATCAGATTTTTTCAATGGAGAGGATCCATACAATAACGGTCTGTTGACAGTCAGTTAAAAGTGGAACAAATGTGTTACTTTCCACATTGACTATGCAAAGATGTTAAACTATCTCATAATAAAATTTTGCTCCTGTCGCCATTCCTTCTGGGTAAAGTTTAAAACTTTTTGATACCCCCTGGTATATCTAAAGTTGGGATATAGACGAACTGAACATAGGTCAGGGGTAGAAATTCGTCTTTGTGTGCGTGAATCAAACTTGATTCACGCAGGTTGGGTGTTGCGCGAATCATGATTCACCCAAAGTGCGTATAAGTTGATTCTCGCAAATTATTTTAGGTGAATCAAATTTGATATTAACGTAGATATTTATAACACTGCACATATGGTAAACAAAGGAAACCTAAGTAAATTGTAATTTGTGTCATTGTCAGTATGTTTGACCATGTTGTATTCATGGTTTTTGAAACAAAATAATAAAAAACAAACATGTACAATGAGCCATATTTAAGGCTGAGCTTATTTCTGTTGTCAGGTGACCCTTCACTCAAGAGTATAATTGGTGAAGAGTATTTAGTGCTGTGTGTAGCCCGTTTGTATCATTTTTAATTCATCATGGTTGCATAATTCTGCACCCTCTCAGCCAGCATTTTATTGAGAAGTTTAATGTAATGATTGGACACCCATCACTATCCAGAAGCACTATTATTAATGTCAAATACCATTTTCTATTGTTTTATGCAATGAAACATTGATTAATGATTGCATGTGCAATGTTTTTTATAGTAGAATATTTCACGTCTCAATGTCAGTCACGGTAAATTTCAGCAAACTTACTTCCGGATTCGCGATCATTAATCATAGCTGAAATGTAGGTACATGAATATTGATTAATATGACGTCATCATTATGGTACTAAATCATGAATTTGAGTGTTTTTATTGCTCAGATATGATCACGTGGTACTATGACACTACTTTATATTTATGAATGATAAAAGTTCATGACAATATAAATGAAAACCAAGAATGATTCTTAAGCTTACAACTTTTACGCGAATCAGATGATGATTCCCGCTGCCATGTATTTGCGAGAATATTTACGCGAATCGATTCGCAGATTCGCGTCGAATTTCTACCCCTGTAGGTACAAGGATATAAACCTATAACGATACACACTAGCATACGAGACCAGAACTGATGCTACCGTATTCCAATACATAATCAGATAAAGGAATGGAGAAATACGCATCAAACACTAGAACAACTAGTGGGTTCAACTTTGACTTTCAACATCACTAATAAATGCAGGTGATGCAGGGAGCACTATGCCTCGCTGGCTATAAACTTGACCTCGGCACACTTATACTCTATAAATATTGAAGTATGCAACAAGCAGCCGATTAGGCAAAAAAAAATTTGTTGTGTTGCCCTCCGCCGGCCGGGTCGAAATTGTGGAAAATCCTGACCCGTTTTTTTTTTTTTTACCAAAACTCTTTGATTTT
>JXSR01S039913.1:65211-81411 GCA_000969725.1 Ophiothrix spiculata | reverse complement strand
CTTGCCAACAGTTATTTGCACAAAAGTAGGTTGCCCCTATACCTCTAATGTGTGTTCAAATGATAGGCTGCCCCTTGCCTATTAAGTCTCCAAACAGATTGATACCTGATCGAGAAGTTACCATATGTTGTTGTCTCCTGACAACAGAACAGAGTCCACATGTTGATGTTAATCTTAATATTTTCAATGATGGCAGTACCTTAAGGTAATAAATGTGCCCATTTTTGTTGTATTTCAGCGATGAACCAATAGCTAATATAGAAGGCCATGAAGCTAGGGTGCCCAGAGTGGCATATCATCCCTCAGGAAGATTTCTAGGCACAACATGGTAAGACACCAAAGATACACAAACTTAATAATATATTTAATATTGGGCCAAAACTTTGGAACCAACTGCCACAAAATGTAAAAAACTTATAAGTCACTACAAATTTTCAAAAGAAATCTATCCTCTTTGCTCAGTTATTCATAGACTGAATATGAAATGTACTGTTCTTTTTTGGGTCATGATGACCACTAGTCATGCTGCAACTTCTTATAATGACTTACTAAATTCAACTTTCATGATTTGTTTGCCTGCTACTAGCCACGTCATTTTAAATAGTATTACTGGGATTTTTGTGCTCTCTTTGTTAACGTTATGTATATTTTTGTTTTTGTCAAGTATTTTTGTAAAAGTGGTACAACACTCCTCAGGCTTTGCTTTTGTTGTATCTCCAACATCTTTTGTGCTTGTATCGTATTTTTTCAAATTATGTACCTGATGGAAATAACTATATTTGAATTGAATTTCAGGGACTGTCTTTTGAAAAATGCCAGGCGAGCTGCAAATCACTCTCCTCCAGATTTTTAGGTGAGCTGTGGGAGAGGGATTTGACATAATTTGCAAGGAATTGTATCATTCATATTTTGCCTTGCAATTGTTTATGCCAATGGTGGGTGAGTGATAGATAGCTCTCCTCAGCTTCGTTTAAGGAGAGTGATGGCGAGTGATCACTCTCACTACGCCTCAAAAGACAGTGCCTGAATTTGATACCGCTGTTTGATCACCAGTAAAGTATAGGTTCTTCATATTTCAAGGCAAAAAATCAACCCTCAAAAACCTCTAACTGGCAAGATTAAAGTTTCTGTAAATTAAAAACTAAACCATCTATTCACTTAACGCTTTCCGAGTAAGATTTCCTGAGAAAGTTTTAAATCTACTGAATTTTGCCTTTATTTTTATTTATAGATTAATAACTGCGTATTACTCGACGCGAGTGAAATTGTACAACAATAATGCCCCACGTGCTGAAGTTGAAGTTGTCCGCACTCATGAGGCGCAGCCGAGTGAGTTGGACAACCTCGACTTCAGCAATATTTTTGTACAATTTCACGAGCGCCAAGTAAAGAGCAGTTATTAATCTAATTCATACACAATAATGATTAGAGTAAAATTGCAAAGAAATTAAGCGGCACAATTATTTTAGAATGTGTTTGTTATTTCGATAAAACAGGGAAAATACAACTATCCATTGTTCCATGTTAATCAGTGTAATTTAGATTTACCTTTCTTTTAAAATGAAACTTGCCATACAAGCGCAAACATGTTTTTTACGCGTACGTGTACATGGAATTATACAATGCATTACGCGATACGCAGCGTGCAACTAGATGAGATTATTGAATACGTATAAGTTACCAAATGTCCAATTAGATTTACAATTTCAACGAGTTTTTAATCTACTGAAATTTTGCCTTTTATTTTTATTTTACTTTATTTTGCCGTAGTACTTTTGTAGAATGACTGAGTATACCTTTATTTCAAGTTCTCTAAATATTCTATTCCATTTTTAGAGCAAGATTTCCTGAGAAAGTTTTTAATCTACTGAAATTTTGCCTTTACTTTTCTTTTACTTAATTTTTATTCTGCCAGAGTATGTTTGTAGAATGACAGAGTATACCTTTAATTGAATTTCTTTACTTAGTTTTGATAATTCTTGGAGATTATGGGACTTGGAAGCACAGGAAGAAATCCTACATCAGGAAGGTCACAGCAAACCTGTATACTGTATAGACTTCCAAAATGATGGGTCATTATGTGCAACGGGGTAAGTCATTGAGTGATTAAAGTCTATCTTCTAAATAAGCTCCCTGAAAATCGCGTCCAGAATATTCAAACAACCGAGCTTCTACGCAGTCCGACCGTACGTGTTACTCATAATTTAAATCAACTGACAAAGCTGACGCATGACGATCGTTATGACTGGTCAATTTACCCCAGTGACAAGAACTTGGCGTGATGATCGCAGTAAGTGGGACGCGTACGGCGCAGAGTACTACTTGACAACACGCGTTAATGAGTAAAAACTCTGCGAAACGGGGAGCTCATTTAAAAGATTGACTATAGGGTGCCATAGTGTAGTTGTTAGAGTTCTTATTTTTTGGCTTTCTTCAGTATAAGTGGTATATTTCGCACTACATTTATTTTTTGCACTCAGCTCGCCTTGCGCAAAAATAAATGTAGCGTGAAAAATGGTATGTATATACCGCTGCACGTAAAAATTATCATGAGCGCGAAAATTAAAACGTGCGAAACAATTACAAATTAGCCATGCGCGAAAATTACTGGTACAAAAATATTGATGTTTACAGTATATAGGAATGTTTGCGATTTACAGAGAGACCACGTGTCAGATTAAAATCTCTTGAAAAAGTAAAAAAAAAAGGAAATTTTATGGAAAAGCGTTAATCTTTGTACATGTATATAAAAGTTCTTAGTCTATGGATCAGAAGAGAATTCTTTCTGAAGTAGAGAATGATGTAAAAAAATTCTTTCCAAAGTAGAGAAATTAAAAACTGAACAATTATGCAAGGAAAAATGTATTATGAAAAAAATGGAATTTGAAGGGAATATACTTGGTAGTTACTATTTTGAGCTACATAATTTAAATATATGGTAATACCAGTTGAGGATTTATTATTTTGTATTATTTGAACTCTAGTGGATGACTGAAAAAGGCCATTCTAATTTTGGACATAATTTTATATACAATTGGGTTTTGCGAGTTCATAACATGTTGCAAGAAGCCATAAGATTTTTTGTGAAGAACTTTATATTCTTGTACACTTATACATATAGCATACAAATTTTCACATGATCTATATGAATTTTTGGGAATCTACTTAAAAGATTCTTTACAAGAATTACGTCGGTCACATCACATACTGTTCTATATGACAAAAGACGCATTTCCAGAAAATCGCACTTGAAAATTGAAATTCTGACTTAGACTCTTGTGTCATAAAATAGCCCTCGCACTTGAGGTTTCTTCTGATACTAATATTTTTTTAAAAGAAAGGACTTCAAAGTTTTGTTATGTTTAATTTAAAATAAAAATACTACTTTTAACCCTATTTAATTTAGTTTAGAATTATAGATGTATATGTTAAAATGCTCTTTTTAGAACAGTTTGACGTATTCAGTGACTGTATTAAAATACAGTCACTGAATACGTCAAACTGTTCTATTTGCTATATATCTGTATGTGAATTTTTTTTTTATTGTGAAGTTCAAATAGCGCACCAAATAAAACTGTATGTGATGCGTTGTTTACGCTATACTTAAGTACATGATTTTGGCAAATAGATCTTTATGTGAAATGCTAAACTTGAAAAATCAACAAGTAGACCAGAATCAGTGTTTTATTACTCAATTTCTAGGCAATGTTGATGTCTGTAACTTGGTAAATTTGAAAAACTCAATAAAATATTGCTACACCTACATTTTCTCAGAAACGTTGATATATCTTATAGAACAGTATGTGATGTGATTGACAATATGTTCTCAGTTGCCTTTCAAATTTTTAGCTCTCGCATAATTTGTGACCCGTCATATCGTAAGGTACCTTAAGGGTCCCAAAATGAAAATTTATTTTTTGGTCTCATCTGAAAGATTATATTTTAAGCTTTAAAATGACACATTGCTTTTGGTTACTGGATGTTTGATTGCAAAGTTATATCCAAATTGGTAAAAGGCATCGGGCTAATTAAGAAAACTATAGTTCTGAGAAAATCGAGTTTAAAGTTTCTGTACTGGTAAAACTTGAATGGAGAGATGATTTTTATCTCGATTTTTTAAATATTTGTCTTATGTTTTGGATGTTGGAACCTGATTAATATGATAGAATACACTTCAAAGGTAACGTTTCTGATGAAATTAGAAATTCGACCTCGAACGTGATTTTTGATTATGCTCAGCTTCAATGGCCCGTATCTCGTAATTTACTATGCCGACCTTAAGGTACCTTTCGATATGACGGGTCACATTTTTGTTTTGTGTATTTATCTTTGTAGTGGTATGGATGCCTTTGGTAGAGTGTGGGATTTAAGGACGGGTCGCTGTATTATGTTCATGGAAGGTCATCTCAGGTCGGTTCTTTCTGTGGCCTGGTCACCTAATGGGTAAGTGGACTTTGTCTTGAGTCAATATATGAGGGGGTATCAAAAAGTTTTGAACTTTACCCAGAAGGGATTGAGCTATATCAATGAAATTTTGTATTATTCACTCTCTTTATGTACACTATGGTTCAGAAATTGTCTCATTAAGTAGTTATACTTTCTTAACAGGTGGTGATTGATGTCATCTACCTACCCGATTAAAATATAAGCTGCATGGAGGAAATTGAGAGATGCAACGTAATTAAGTCACTGCATTTAAAGGGTTACAGGGCCCCGTAAATCGTATTGGCACCCGCTAAGTTTAGTTGTTTGATATCATAGTTAAGGATATGGTTTCCTCTATCCATTAATACCAAAATTATAGAAATTGGTCCATGAATGACGTCACATTGGCGTAATAAAACATTACCAACCTGAAAATTTGGATTTTCATTGAAATATAAAATTATATTTTTACAATAGAGGGGATCCATGTCTGTAGACAGTCAGTTAAAAGTGGGTGAAATGTAATACTTTGCATATTGCCTATGCAAAGTATTTCATAATAAAATTTTGCTCCTGCCGCTATTTCTTATGGATAAAGTTTAAAACCTCATAAAGACAGGTGGGGTATTTTAACATATATCGAGGCATTTCACAGCAGAACACAATGAAGTGAAGTGCTGACTGCTTATCGCAAAGATCGCAGAACTTTCTGTTTTTAAGCAATAAATCTGTCTCAGGCAGTGGTGTGTGCAAAGGGGGGTTGGGGGGCTTCAGCCCTCCAATCACAACAAAAGTCGGGTGAAATAGGCAAAAAGCAGGCATGAGAATTTTCAGAAAAAGTCGGGGGAAAAGAGGCAGTCGGTGGGGGGAAGAAAAGGGGCTGTCAGTGGGTTTTTTTTTTCAGTAAACATGCTGTGGATCAGAAAAAAATATTTGGTGGAATTAAAAAAAGTTACTTTGTATCTCATTTTTGTTGAGAATTTGAAAATCTTATCGATATAAGTCGCGTGTGCGATTGTGAGACTCTTTTTCTTTTTTTGCTTGTCAATTTTCAAAAGCTATGCCACAAAGTTTTGGGTATACCATTTGGGCCTCAAGCCAAGCCTGTCGCCAGTGATTTAGTCGGGGAATTTGTATCTAGCCCCCAGTCAAAAATTCCTGCACATGCCACTGGTCTCGGATGTAAAGAAGAATCCTGTGGGAAATCCAAGCAGCCATGACAGCAGGAGAAAAAAGGAATTGCCTCACTGCATGGGGAATTGTTTGATCAATAGGAAACTGGAAAACACATACTGTATAAGTGGTATTTTTCGCGCTACATTTATTTTCACGCAAAATTAATTTAGAGCGAAAATAAATGCACTGCGAAAATTACTGTGTATTTATTACAAAGGAAATTCCATACTTGGTAAATGTCCACGTGCGCGAAATGGTACAAAATTACTGAGCGCGAAAATATTGGCGTTTACAGTACTGGGAAAACTTGGGCTATCAGGAATTTCACCAATTATTTCACAGAAATGAAACTGGTCCACAAAGTTATCCTGTTCAGGGATTGGCATTTAATTGTACACATGACGCAATGATACTTCAGTTTACAGTAAAACATGAAAGAAAAAAATAGTTAAAAGTTTAGTCAGTTGTCATAACTATGCGTACATATACTTGCACAGGTATCATGTGGCCACTGGGAGTGAGGATAATTCAGTCAAGATATGGGACATGAGACAACGCTTGTGCATCTACACTATACCAGCTCACAACAACTTAGTATCAGGGGTCAAATTTCAAGGTAAGAGTCACTCTCCAATACAAAGACTTATGATAGGTATCATGTGGCCTCTGTGAGTGAGGATAATTCAGTCAAGATATGGGACATGAGACGACATTTGTGCATCTACATTTAAATTTGATTATCACCCAAAATCTGACCAATTTGTTATCCAAGCACTTTGCACTGAAGATTTCATTTGTGACCATCCATCTCAAACAAGCTGTAAATGCAGCAAATTTCATTTTGCGCTACAGGTGAAAATACATGTCGAGGTAGTAATTTGCCAAAATTGATTTTTTGACAAATTTAGAATCCTTGCTTACTTCAAAACACAAGCTAATTTTCATTTCAAGAAAATGATCAGAAGTATATATTTCAAAATATATTGGAATACTTTGAGGACATCAACAGAAAATATAAGTTGAATTCAACTTGCAAAGCTACAAAACTGCTTTTCCCTGTCAGGTCTATAGTATAAATTGAACAAAGTATACGTATATCTTTGAAATCTAACTATTCATACAAAAACTTAGTATCAATATTTTCAAAAATACAAAATCAAGATAATATTTTTATTGATGTTTTATCTTATCACATGCTCCTATGATAACACGGCTAAGGTTAGTTGGATTTTGTTAAACAGTCTATAGGCAATCTAGTTATTGGACAATTTAAACAAAAATCCATGATAAGGGTTGCATTTTATAAACGATGGGGCCTTGTACTCTGGGTTTCTGTTTCAACGGTCCAATAAGTTATGTTTATCCCATAAAATATAAGTGCTCAATATCCACATCCTGAAGCAAACTTTTTTCTATTTTCCCAATTGCAACAAGAACTTAACAAGCAATACTGTAAAGTGTTAAAATGAAGCGCCCCCTGTCACCCATGACTTTTGATTTCTTAGCTTATTAGGTTTGTTTTTGGTAGAAATTAATACCCTCCAAATGATTTGGCTTAAATATGCTTACTTTTTCTGTTATAGCAATTTGTTGAATTAAATTTGGGATCCCGAATTTAATTCCTCATGTTTTAGTATAGGAAAGCATGCATGTGCTTTTAATCCATTGTTCTGTGGCAAAACAAGTTTTTGACAAAATTCACTTGAAAAAACGCTTTTAGATAGTCACATTCTTTCATTTTAGGCTGCTTTTACTCAAAATTATTTTTGATCAAAATCTTATAGTATTGCTTTCTTTAAGTGAGATGATTGCAGTTACAGCCAATCACATCCTACTTTGAAACGTAGTGTGTTGCACAGGGTACAACTTGACAAGAGAAGAGATCAACGTCGGCCCAACAGCCTTTTCGGGATTTCCAATCTCTTATACAGAAACTCAAATATCGCTAATTTGTTCCATTGAAATACATTGCGTTTTTGTCAAAATTGGCCAACTTCAGAAGCTCACTGTGGTTGTAATCGGAGTACAATTAAGGTTTGTGACATATACCCATAAGGAGATAAATGTTCCTAACATTATTTTATGACAGGTTTCCTAATTGTACTCCTAATAAACACACACGGATCATCCGAAGATGCCTGTTTTTCGCTATCGGGGTATTGCTACCGCGCGAAGTGTAATACCGTAAATTAGCATTTTATCAGTAGCTCTGAAAAAAAGAAGAAGAAAGAATGAAAAAAAAAGGAAGAATTACATCATAGAGAGTGAAAAGTCAAAGAAAATGATTGGATATAACTGAAATAAAAAGAAAAGAAATGAAGAAAAAAAATGTAAGATAATAGGCCGAAGCAAGGATCGAACCCGAGACGCGTGCACGTGAAGCGAGAATTCTACCACTAGACCAGCCCGTCTGACTAATAATTATGGGGAAGTCTAAAATACTTATAGACTTGTGTATTGCGCAAGGCGCAAAATTGGAAACCAAATTGGGGAAATCTGTTAATTTCTGTTATATTTAGATAAATTATATTATTTAACAAAATATATGGGCTATTTAGGAAGAGTTTGATGAAAAAAATTAAAGCACAATGGGTTTTCCAATCGGGCGCAGAGGCTCATGGGCCGACGTTGATCTCTTCTCTTCAACTTGACGGTGGATCTTTTGCTGCTTTCAAACTCTTATAGCTTTGTCACTGCATAATATTTATTTCTTATTGCGTCTGGTTATCGTAGCTGTCGCTGATTAATCGATAACTACAAAATTTGGTCACACAGCAGTGTTCCCGCTAAGGTTTTTGAGCTTGCGCCAATTCGAGCAGTTTTGAAAAAGTTGAAGAGGTGCATTCACCAAAATTATGAGCTGAGGCCGAAAACTGTCCAAATAAAACCTGTTGCGTCAATTTTCACGGCTCCTGCGCCAATAGCGCGCCATGCGACCTTAGCAGGAACACCATCACACAGTAAGATTTTAAAAGTTGAATTCAACTTGCAAAGCTACAAAACTGCTTTTCCCTGTCAGGTCTATAGTATAAATTGAACAAAGTATACGTATATCTTTGAAATCTAACTATTCATACAAAAACTTAGTATCAATATTTTCAAAAATACAAAATCAAGATAATATTTTTATTGATGTTTTATATTTTCTAGGTATGGGCGCACCCTGGTTGGGCACCAGTCATGACCCTAGCAGGACACGATGGCAAGGTCATGGGAGTGGACATCTCACCAGATGAAAAGCACATAGCAACCGCATCGTTTGATAGAACTTTTAAGTTGTGGGCCCCAGAATGAACAGACATGTGGTAGAGGTTTGTGATGTTGTAGTACATACTGCCAACTCTCATTAGCAGGTGTTCACAATGACACATGTTAGATTTATAGAAACCCCTCAAGACATGCTGTCAACAATTCAAAACAGTTCGTATTTGTCAACTGTAAGAATCCAATATAAGAAACATCTTTCCTTGTGACACAAAGATAGCACTAAATACAGTGAATACATCTGATGCACTCTTGCGGAGGTTTGTATGAAAGTACATGTCATCTGGGGGGACGCTAAACTTTGAAAGTGGTAGGTATGTCAGACTCGGAGCTCTGAAATTGGGGTCAAGTGAACAGATTTTTTGTAAAAATTTGACCTTTGAAACTGATTTTATGGGGTCTAGTGAACTGAAATTCTGGCCAAAAATGGCCTTCTGAGCTGAAAATTTTCACATTTCCTGATCAAAATTTGCAGTTGGGAGCTAAAAGTTTGAATTCCAGAACATATACTGCAATCTCTCTTTGTCAGAGAATTTACATTCACTCACACATTTGATTTATGCAATATATAACCCTGTACATGCTGTTTAGTGTACATTCCATGTATCAGTTGTAAGAATTGGACAGGGCACATCTAACTGTCCATCTCAAAGGAGCCATAATGCAGCAAACTTAAATTTGCACTACAGGTGAAAATACACATCAAGGTCGTAATTTGCCAAAAATTGATTTTTGACAGATTTACAGTCCTTGTGCTTATTAAATATATCTGTAAATTTGAGGACAATAAAATGTAGGGCTGGCTATCTTTGAACACGTTTATCTCAGTTGTACAAGTTCTCCCCTGACAACCATTAACGGTAACGGACCATAACCTGGAAATCGAGTGAAGTTCATTGAGATGTCATTTTAATCTTTATAACCTGGTTTTTGCAATTTTTTAAAATGAAAATGACAAGAGGCTGCATATATGGCTCGTTTGGGATGGACAGTCTCATTTTTAATTGTGATCTAATCATTAAAGGACCAAAGTGATGGCTCACCCGAAAGGGGGGACTTTGAAGATGATATCAATTTTGATTTTATCATTTTATCTGTTAAAGCATTTTCTAAGCTTTTTGATCAAGGGTATCACATTTTACAACAGAAAATCTGCTGGGAATTCTTATTATTTTCTTTATTTTTGCTGCCTATTTTCATCAGTTTCTCGAAAAGTGTTCTGTCGCAAAATCACCCTTTTCGGTGTGAGTCATCACAAATATAGTTTACACTTGGTGGATTTAATTTATGTTACTATTAGGGCACTTTTTGCTCATCATGACATGTGGGATAGCAATTCCGGAAGCTACAGAAGAGAAGAAGAGTCAAAATACGTAATTTGACATGTGCATGTACCCAAGATTTTTTAAACTATGGACACAATAAAAAATTCTCTTTATAATACCATCAACATGTACTTCAGGTACATTAACTCATTGCCTATAGTCAATCACATCTACAGGTTGCACGCCACTAATGGATATCCCTATTGTTTTACATGCAAACATGGTGTGTTATTTTGCCAAAAATTTCGGTTCATCCTTCATGTAAGACATCATGAACTTAGTCTAGCATGAAATCTGTTATTAGCACATGTATTGGTTATTTAGTGATAAGTCTTTTGAAGCAGTCTAGCTCATGAATATCTTACACGAAGGAAACACCAAAATTTCACATTTATGATATTTCAATGCACTAAAACCTTTGATTTTCTAGAAAACAATGACATTTTCTATCATTTAAGAAGCATTTCAGATAGGGTTGAGTTGCTTGATTTTTCGCTAGAGGGCAGCAAATTTTCACTATGTTAGGAACGACCATTTCTAGATCATTTTTGCGTACTCAACTTACCAAATTTTTGCTCAACAATTTTTGCTCAACCGTACTCAACTTACCAAATGTCTGAGATAAACTGAGATTTTTGTATCAACATTTGAGAGGAGACATCTGAGGAAAAATTCTAGTGCAAAATTAACCCACTCAACCCACATTTTCACTACTCTGAGATGCTTTAGATAAATAGGTGTGTCATGCAATGGCGGCGCCCACTGTCTAAAAGTAGACTGCGCAGTACCAATTAGTGGTGTGGAATCTACATGTTTCTGGTTTAGCTGAAATGTTCATGATCCCAAGAAGGTAATAGCCCATTAGATTGATGTATTTGTGAATTAATTATTGGAAATTTATTGATGTCAATAAAGAAGTACAATACCAGCAGACATCAATTATTGATTTAAACAATAGAGCTATTGATTTTAATCAATATTCAATAAACTAGTTAATGGACTTGTCAATTATATAGTGGACTTGAAGTAGCAGTCAATAATTAACTATTGTTTGACAAAGTTACTCCAAAACCAGATACAGGATTAGGAATTTTCAAAACTCACTGGTTTTGTAAGTGTTAAGCATTGATTTAAATCAATATTCAATAAACTAGTTAATGGACTTGTCAATTATATAGTGGACTTGAAGTAGCAGTCAATAATTAACTATTGTTTGACAAAGTTACTCCAAAACCAGATACAGGATTAGGAATTTTCAAAACTCGCTGGTTTTGTAAGGGTTAAGCACATCCCCATTTATTGATTGGTTATTTGTTGAGACCAGTGTTGCCAACGCCGCGGTTTACCCGCCCAATTGGGCTACTTTGAATTTGCTTGCCGCGGGTAAAATTTGTCTTGGGCGGGTGACCTAAAATTGGGCTACTTTTGCCACCATCTGCCCGCGGCAGCTTTATTTGGCAACATTTTGTTTATTCAGGGGGATTATGAACATTTAATACGTCGTAAAGCAATTTGATCATCAACTAATTGGATTAATTCTTCCCTAATTGGATTAAGCATGGAAATAGTAGATAAGATCTTATCTACTATTTCCATGGATTAAGACATCACTGGGAAGATCAATATTGATTATCCGAAACTTCCGTCAGAGCATGGAAATAGTAGATTTGTCAGAGCTCGTAAGTGGATAATATTGATTGCTTTCATGTCTAATTAGGCTGTTTTTGCTATAGATCCACTTTAAAAGCTCCCGAAATTTGACAATTGGTTACATTTTGACTGTTCAAAAATTGGGCTACTTTGATAGCGTCTGCCGCGGGTAAAAATTGTAATTTGCCGCGGTTTGAGGCTTTGAGGTTTTGGCAACACTGGTTGAGACCCTATTGCTCACATGCTTGGTATATGTAAGCTGAAGAATTATTGGGACAGAACAGATTGTCAATAGTTTTGATAATATAGCCCATCCCCATATAAGTAGAAAATAGTTGCTTTTTGCTTGAATAACAGTACATTGTTGAAAGTGCAGAGGTATGCAAGTCATGGAAAAATTAGTCACACACACAAAAATAAAATAGTCATGGAAAATAAAGAAGTTGTAAAGTTTCAAAGCAGGCACTTATATTGTGCAATCCCATTTGTGAAATGGTCACTTAAATCAGCTCTCAAAAAAGGCCAACACTCATCGTACTCCTTTTTTAAGGTCCCAGGTTCATTCTTGTTTTTAAGTGAACTATCTTTTTTACTGACAAAATAAAATTGATTTAAATTACAAGATACCTTGTTTGTGTTTACGTTTTGTTTTGCTTATATCTCTTCTGCACGTCTTGCAAGTATCATGTGATGGTTGCAATGCTGGGTTATAGGGACTTGCCTAGATTCTTCCCACACATTTTAAATCCATGCTTTTTTCTCATCACTAAATAGGCAGAATTGTTAGGCTTTTCATCTACAAGCAAAGCTAATCCCACCCACATGTGCGCATGGATACCGATGCGTGAGTCACACATGCGAAAAGAACAGAGTCTGCTTCATTTGTGCTGTGTTCAGCGACACACACACATTTTTTGTATCAAATTCGGGATGTGAAGAGGCTTGCCTTTTTGGTGTTGATCTAAGCATAGTTATGTTAGTCCATCTAGATGGACCTCACAAGCGAGCGCCGTAGCTCACGCTTCGCGTTCGCTTTCGAGGTCCATCTGGATGGACTAAGTTATGTGCGCACCCTAAATTGTGTGTGTATTCTGCTTGGATTTCACAATTTAAATGCTATTCACACATACATAATGTTTCTAAAGGAAGTTTTGCATAAATTAAAACTAAGATTGTCCACACACACTACGAATATAGAATCAATAACATAAATCAACTAGCTAGGTATATTACATTATATATATTTACATAATTTAATTTGTTCAAACAGCATAACAATTTCAGTACACAAACAACATTTCAGTTAGATAAAATATGAACACTTACTTCCAGTCATAGTTTGGGGCTATACAAAGATTAAAAAACAGATACGGCACACTTTCATTTTTAATAATTCATATCTAACCTTTTCATCTGAAATAAACTAGTTATATTTTGATCATTTATTTTTGGCACTTTTTAGTGTTGGCATTATCATGTTACCCACCACAAACCAACGCTGCATAAGAGATAAACAATCATTTTTGTCTATCAGATAAAGCAATATCATGCCCATGATATATTTACAAGACGCAGCTAGCGTTAGATGCTTCGAAGACGCTAACCGGACACTAGCAAGTTGAAATATTTTTAACTTTGGCGTCTTCGTTAGCGTCCAGCTAGACTGCGTCTTGCTAGTATATAAATGGCATTAGGGTGCATCAGACGCCCTCATGTCATACATATTTTTTCTACCTAGTCTTTTTTCTACCTAGTCTTAGAATGTTCCATTTGGCTAGAAAACACGCTGTGTAAAGTTTGAAAAAAATTAGAGGCGGTCTAGGGGGACCATGGTGGCATTAAAGTTAAGGTATTGAAATTGCTTGCTTACATATGGCAGCTATTTATATTACCTCCAGAATCCTCACTCAGAAACTCACAAAGGAATAGCTGCCATATGTGGTATTGTAAATAATGACTCATGGGATATACAATTACCTTGAATTACCCAAAATGACCCCAGATGACCAACTTTTTGAACACTCTTGAGATTTGACCTCAAATGACCTTGACCTGACCCCTTAGAAGACTCATGGTGCCAAAATGCTTTATCACTAGTGATAATTAATGATCAATGAAAGCACTTCAGTCCGATCATTCATGCAGTTAGCCTTAAGTAGGCAATTATTGGATTTCTAGCTCTTTTCAATGCCTAAACAACAAGATCATTATTCAGCTTGAAATGTTTTATCACTTGTGATAATAAATGATCAGTAGAAGAATTAGACCAGACAAAATGAATGGCAGTGATTTTTCAAAGCATATGTCACTGAACTCAACCAAGCAGCTATTGTATTTTGTATTGAGTTATGCTATAAAAAACACAATAGCTGCTTTTTGCATATTTAAAACTAATGGCATGTATAAAAACTGCCACGTGGCCCCCCCTAAACGAATTTCGTTTTTGATGAAATTTGGCACAGGTATTTTTATCAAGCATTGGAACAATTGTATACTAGGTAGAAGTTTACTAGAAGCTTTTTTAAAAACCATGGGGCGTTTGATGCACCCTAATGGGCATTACTGTCAGTGCTCCTTTGTGGTGGATGGTTACATACCATGTATGCAGTTCAAATCGGCACAAATCACTAAGAATTGTCAACTCCAAATTACAAATTTTGATCGTTTCAAACATGTACCCAGATCATAGATTTACAGGGGAGATACAAGCTTTGTATACCAGCCCTTGCTCTCGCCAAAATCAACTCCAAAGTGCCGAGACTTGGTTACGCGTAGAGACAACCTGCGCAAATAATACGCCAACCTGCGCGCAATTTTGTCTCCATGCCAGAATAAAAAGGGCAGTGTGCCTTGTATCTCCCCTGTAAATTTATGACCTGGATAAATCTAAACATCCATAGGATTGAAGTGGCATTTCCATTTAATGGAAAGATAGAACAAATCAAGTTTTTATTTGAGGACATATCTACAAAGGAGTTATAAATTATATATGGTTATAGGAATATTTGTTAACTAAACAGATCCAACTAAATTTCATTCCTAAAACAAAAGTCAGTATTATTTTCACGCTCAAAAATAGTTACCCAGATGGTGCCTCAATGGTAACACGCAACGGACAGCAACAAGTTTAGATGTTAGAAGTCTGTAGTTCAAAATGAGTAATTTTTCCTGTTTTCTCCATTCTGTGTCTTAAGGAGATAGCTTTGAAATTAAGAGACTGGCATTTTTTTAATTTACATGTATGTTAACAATATAAGACAAATAAATATTAATATATATTGAGGTATTGATACAAAATAACACTTATCAATCATTCTACATAAACATTAGACCTCATGATCCATCGCAAATAACGTTTGCGATGACTTACCATTTCAGCAACATGTTTTCATTTTTAATCATCATCATTCATCGCAAATAAAATTGCTCTGCGATTATTATTTTTTTATGATTTTGGGAAATCCATCGCAAATTTGCCATGATCTCTCGCTTTTGTGATGAAGTTTGGCATTTGCGATGGATTTAGATGTTAGTGAAATAGGCCCCAGGTCTAGAAGTACTCTGTAAAATATCTGTTTCTAGATATAAATTTGTTTCAGTCCCCTCTTTCCCCTCTCCACTGACATATTTTATATTTTTGTGAAATACATACATGCAAGGCACATATTTTTTCACGTTTTATTTCTTTTGTTGATAGTTACCATTTAGTGATTTTTTAATGATATATTAATTATCAGTGATTTTTTTTCCATAAATACAAAAAGAAATACAATTCTTCACAAGTTATTGTTACAAGCCCAATTTTTTTTTTCAATTAATAAATTACAGCAGTCCATGTGAGTAATTTAGTGAAAAGTTAGCTTGCAAACCAATTAACCCAACATACATTACATGAATATTCAAATTCACACAAATACTTAGATTATATGTACCACTTTAGAACAAAAAACAGTAAGTTAGAATAAAAAGCAAAACGAAGTTGGGTTTTTTTTTTAATTGTTGAAATGGTGTAGGAGGGCGATTTCTCAAATTTCTAAATAATATAAAATGTGTCAACACTTTTTTTTAATTTTTGATCTTGTTAATAAAGGTGGTTTACCACTTAGACCAAACAACAAAAATGTTCCTCATTCCTACATTTTACTGACACAAGGCTGAGTTTGTTCACAATGCCCTAATTAACAAGGACGCACACCACCAATTGAAACCAGTCTAACTTGTTTATAAATTCTTAATTTAATTTCATAATGGTTTAAAATACTTATGAAGAGTTTCTAGTTTCTAAAACTGCCAAAATCTGTATCATTTTCGTTACATTTCTTATTATTTTTCGTCATTTACTGTGAAAGGTGCAGATTTT
>JXSR01S039913.1:24675-38292 GCA_000969725.1 Ophiothrix spiculata | reverse complement strand
AAAATCTTTCAGAAAACGTATGAATTAAATTGTAAATGTTTTCAATTTTATATATATACTCATCTCAATAAAAAACTTTGAAGAATCTGAAACAAAATGCTAGTTTTTAAATGATTGTTGCTTTATCGTTTTCAACTGTTCCCAAGCGCCAGTCCTTGCACGTGCTCAAGTTCCCTACGCGCGATGAACAGTGCGCCGATTTATGTGCACTGCGTAAACGCACCTCCGTGTACGCTGTGCCGTGCGTGACGCGCTTATTTGAATATCAACTGTGGATTCATCACTAATCAACAACGGCGCGCTCCTGTATTTAGATACGGTGAGTTGTTGAATCAATATTCTAACATAGGGTTTTTTAGTGAGAAAAACGTGAAAAAGACACCAGATGGATTTAGTTGAGTTTTCACATTAAAAACACTTGGAGGAGTTGTATCCACCCTCAACAAATATGTGATGGCTCAACTCGAAAGGGGGGACTTTGAAGATGATATCAATTTTGTTTTTTTCAGTTCATCTGTTGCAGCATTTTTTAAGCTTTAAAATGACACCTTACTTGTTGAAATTGATCAAGGCATATTAAATTTTACAACAGAAAATCTGCTGGAAATTCTTATTTTTTTCTTTATTTTTTGCTGCCTATTTTCACCTGTATCTTGAAAAGTGTTCTGTCGCAAAGTCGGGATGAGTCATCACATATGAAGAAAAGTTATTAATTAGAATTGATCTTTCGCTACTAAGGGAAAATATGTGAATCAGTCTGTCATGGCTAGGATTTATTACCCATGACAAATTTGTTATATTTTGTCTTATATACCTCATATATAGATTCCTGTTCTGTGATTGGTTAAAAGTGAGGGCATGGATTTTACTAGGCCCGGGGCATATTTTTCACTAGGCCCGCTCAATACATTTTGCGCAAAATACGGCGCGGTCAGCATTGAAAAGAGAAATATCGTAAATCATTATTGGTTCTTTTAACCAACCAGATGACGAAAATCTATATATTCGGTATATAAAACGAATATTGACTGCTTTTTGTTCGGGGCTTCGCTTCGTGCATATTTATGGTTTTGAGATCACCTCGGGAAAATAATTTAAACCATGCCCCTCAAAGCAGTCAATATTTGTATATTAATGGAATACTCCACCTAGCATTTAGCATTTGTGGTTTTCAAAATTGCTCAATAAAGTAAAAATACAGTATGTGCATTGCAGATCAATTGTAAGTTACTTCCTTTTCCCTTGGAGAAATCCTGCATAAATGAGCAGATGATCAATTCTCTTTCATGACTAAAGGCAGTATCTGCTATATCAAACATGTGTACATACAACCTTCTAGCATGAAAGTGGTTGTAAGTGAAATTGCATGCATAATGGAAGTATCTGCTATGCTTTATAAATGCACATGCAATGTTTTTACTTTGTAGGGCAGAAATTAACGCATGCGTATTGTTTGTGAGCCGAGGTTTATTTGAAATTGTAGATTGATCACTTACATTGAAATAGTGATGACGATCATAGTTTTCAGAATTATATACACAACAAATACACTGTATGCATTTGGATTTGAACCCCACCCTTTTTAGATATTTCGTAAAACTTTTTCATCACTATGGTGCACCGTGCATTGACTAAGCCTAGCTCAGCAATGTAGAAAACATAAACGATGACGGCATCAGTGTCAGAAATAAAGGTTTTTACATGCATAAATGCATGTAACATTTGCTTAGTACATGTAAATTACAATTTTTTGTCTGTTTCAGCCCATTTTTGATGAATTGTCTTGATAGTGCTGTAATTTTTATTTCCTATTTGGACCGCTGCAACATCATCTTATATGATTATTCTGATTCTCAGAAATCCTCAGCACAACCTTAAATTTTAATCCCAGGATAAGAAACCCCACCCTTTTTATTTTGACCATACCCTTTTTATCAAGGCACCCTTTATACTGAAAATTCTCTGAACCCCACCCTTTTGACAATTTTTGGATTTTTGTAGACCCACCCTTTCTAAAGCGTGTGGTGCATACAGTGAAATAATGAAAGGTTGACATAAATGTGTTCATTCATCTGGGACCAGCCATAAATGCAGCAAACATTTTTTAACCTGTAGTGAAATACATGCTTGTGATTCTGCAAATCATGTTCTTGCAGATTTACAATCTTTATTTAGGCTTCAGAACACCTGCAAATTTCATTTTATGAATATCATTTGAAGTATGACAAATATACAGTGGAACCTCTTCAGCACAAAACCTTATGGAGCACATATTTTATTTTGTGTTATCAGGATTTTGTGTTATACATCACCTATTGCATACAAATTTAGTGCCATGTATTTAAAAGTCAAATTTGTGTTTTCGGGTTTTTTGAATTAACAGATTTTCTGTAAAAGAGGTTCCCCTAAATATTTTTTCTGAGGACCAAGAGGTTGCATTTACGGCTGGATGGAGATGAACGATAAGGCCTAAAAAAGTTGTTGACTTGCCCTTTGCAACCGACCCAAAATATTTTTTTTGTGAAATTTTGCCTACCTCAACAGTGAATTTAGTGAAAATAGCACAATATTTAGGTTGAGTTTACAACAGTAGTTACAAAATGTTTTATATTTTCATGAAACAAAGATAAATCTTGAATAAATAAAACAAACAACATATTTTAAACAATTTTTCTTGACCAATTTTCAAAAAAAAAAAGATCTGATCGACCGACCATCAATTTCACCATTAAAGGCAAGTCAACATTTTTTTTTATTTTAGGCCTAACATAAAATCTATACTTCAGATTTTCAACTAATCCTTACAATGCAACACATTAAATGAGAAAATTGTAGGGAAAAGTGCCAAATTAGTCATTTCTTAATGTATTTCCAATGTATTTCTTTGTTTTTAGAGAGTGTCAAAGCACCAATCAGCACTTGTCAAAGTGCCAAATTTGACATGTGCGCCACTTGTTGTGAATCCCTGATCTATATATTCTATGACAGGTGGAACTTGGTATTTTATGTGGGGTACCTTCAATCAGAAAAGGGTGATTCACTCTTTTCCTCTTTCTTTTTGTTCTTCCAGGAAACTCAAAAAGGCTGAAACTAATGGACCACTGGGAAGCTTGACTCCACACCCGCCACCATCATCAGACAAACCAGCCTGGAACAGTCCCAGAGATTGCAAAATCCCAAATGGCATCGGTAACAATGCTGATGAGCCTGAAATAGATCCATTCACTGGTGAAATTAAGAAGCCCAGGAACAAGCATATAGATCCATTCATATCACCTGTCAATGATGATACAACTCAGAATAATGAAGATGAGTTTGAAGAAAAGGTTGATCCTTTCACAGGAGAGGTTAAGAGAACTAAAAAGAAACAAGATCCATTTCTTGACAATGATTCTGATGTAGTTGATGTATCGGAATCATTTACCAACGAACCTTCAAAGAATGATCCTTTTACTGCAATGAATAGTTTAGATTTTAGTCATCCTGATAAATCTTCCAAGATTGATCCATTACCGGATGACGAATTGAATAAAACATTTACGAAAAAAGACCCTTTCACGGCAATGAATAGTTTAGACTTTGGTAATCCTGAAGAGTCTCTCAAAGTTGATCCTTCACCTGAGGAAGGCATAAGAACGTTTAAGAAAAAGGATCCTTTTACAGCGATGAATAGTATGGACTTTAGTAGTCCGGATGAAAGTATAAAGGCTGAAACAAAACCAGATGAAGAAATCAGAATTTCACAGAAAAAGGACCCTTTTACTGCCATGAATAGTGTAGATTTTAGTGGCCAAGATACTGGCGTAGTAACTCCCCCGGCGGCAGATGAAACTGAACCTGTATTATTCAGGCAGAGAGATCCGTTTGTTTCTAGTATGGCTGTTAAAAAAGAAGATTCAAATGTAGTGATGAACATTAATGAGCCAGATTATGAAACTGGTGAACAAACTTTTGAGCAAAGAGCAAATCCAGATGGATCTGATGGCATTGTAGACCTGTTCACAGATAATGAAAAACAAAGACCTGAACCTGCAGTAATTCAACTTTCAGATGATTTGATGAAATCAAGTCATGCTGATAATGCTGATGATGATCAAAGTATTTTTCAACCTCGTGTTAGAACGTTGTCCCCATTACAAGAACTGCCCTCTCAAGAACAATCTTCCCCCGAGAGAGTTGTAGAAGACCAAAGTAGTATGAAAGGAAAAATTGATCAAACTCAAGGATCTGAAGTAGATGGTAAGACAAAACAAGTAATTACTGAAATAGAAACAGAGTCCGACTCTGATGACCTTGTCGTTATGCCGTTGAAACCGCAAACACCAAAGGCTACAGAAAGCATTGCTAATAAGGAACCAGTGGCAACGTCAACTCCTGTGAAAGAAGTGCCGCAAATAGTCACTCCGCCGATTCAAGTGCCGCGTCTTAATCTAGAGGAAGTCATCCGCAGCGATGAAGAAGCAGAGGATGATAATGATAATCTCCAGGGTGCTAATGACACTTATGTACTGGATCAACCAGAAGATGTTAGGCCTGTGAACTCTGGAGATGAGGAAGATGAAGCATTTGGGTCAGGTTCTGAAACGGGCTCAATTGGAAGCGGAACTTTGAAAGCAAATGAATTTGTGCCCGTACAACAAGCTCATGTTACGGAAACCGAATCTGAAATCATTGTCAAACGGAAGGAAAGAACTAGCATCACTCCTGATGAACGATCACTCTCGTCTGAACCAGGTGGAATAATGAAGAGAGGGCGCTTATCTCCGCTTACACCCTCCAAACCACCACCGCCTTTACAAGACAACTTTTCATCACACGCTTTAAGAACAACATATAAGAAAGATGATTTAAGCAACTCAATGGTTTTGTCGGAGCCGATAATGCGAAGTAGAGGAGAGTTATCGGATACAAACAGGTCTTTCTTGTCGACTGGAGCATTGCCGCAAATCAGTACAAAGCAGGCTAGAAACAGGTAAGTTTTGTTTGCTTTCCTTCCGAATTGTTTTTCGTGCCTCAATCTTCTGCAAAACTCGTTGGGACACTAACACCCTGGTCACATAACCACCGGTGTCTGGTAATTCGCTGGAAGCCGCAACGCCAGTATTACACCGGTGAATGCTTGCGAGCTCTTGCGATTTCCGGCCGGTCACCAGTAGGACTCCGGTCGTTATATGACCATAACTGAAGACATCGTATACAAGCCACTAGGTTTTAACTCAGAATTAAATTCTTGCGGCATGCTTTCGGCGTCTCTACTGCTCATGGACACTGGCCAGAGTTTGGTCGGTGTCTGCTGAATTCTACCTGGTATGACACCGTAAACACATTGTAACCTCGCCTCAAGGTTATGTGATTAAGGTTTCCTGCTATGAACACAATGACAAATCAATAAAAAAGGTTGGCCATCTATGTAAAATTGATTACAAAGGTTTTGAATTCCCCCTCCTGCCGCCCGCCCCTCCTGAATCAATGTTGTGCACATGTATATCTAAACTACTCAACATTGATTAAGGGGAGCGGAGAGAGTGCTTAAGGGCACAGTTAACCCCTCATTTTCTGAAATATTGTATGCCTTGTAACTCAGCAACCAATAATCCTCTCCATATAAAAGTATACATTTCTAGATGTGGATTTTGATGTAGAAGATGATGGTTAGGTCAGTTTTGGACCAAAGTGTATGATTTTGGACCAAGGTCCAAAAAAACCTTGTTCTTGGACCACTATATTTACAAACAACCTAACTAAATTTTGAAAAAATAAAAGTTGGACCTCGAATGCTTTTTATAATCTAGAAACACATGTCTAGGAACGCTTTTCTCAATTTTTTGATTTTTACCTTACTTTTTGAAATATTGCCAAAAATAGGCCTAAAATAGGCCAAAAATCATTTCGGGCCAATTTTGGACCTATTTTTGGCAATATTTCAAAAAGTAAGTCAAAAATCAAAAATTTGAGAAATGCGTTCCTAGACATGTGTTTCTAGATTATAAAAAGCATTCGAGGTCCAACTTTTGTTTTTTCAAAATTTAGTTAGGTTGTTTACAAATTAATGGTCCAAGAACATGGGTTTTTTGGACCTTGGTCCAAAATCATACATTTTGGTCCAAAACTGACCTAACCATCATCTTCTACATGAAAATCCACATCTAGAAATGTATACTTTTATATGGATTTACTTATCGGTTGCTGAGTTACAAAGCATACAATATTTCAGAAAATGAGGGGTTAACTGTGCCCTTAATATCACTAAGGGCCGGCTTCAAAACTCAACCGGCGGTTTTCTGCCGGTTCTGGGCGGTTCAACCGGCTTAAACAATAGCCAACCACCCAAAACTGGCAGACAACCGCCGGTTGAGTTTTGTGTCCCAACAGTTTTGCTTAAGATTGCTGCTTGTTTGAATAATTTCTCATTTCGTTTTGCTAGTGAAATAAGACATGCTATTGTAGGAGGTCATTTAATACATCCCAGTCATCCCAGAAAGAACTCTTAACTCGATCTTATTTAAAGAATTCCAATCCTATCACTTTCACGACATCATAACAACACTGGAAGCAATGCCACAATGTTATATATTAATGAAGATATCTGATACTGACAAAAATTCAAAGGTCTGTAAATTTATAACTTTGTGCAAGAACCTATGTTTGTTTGAACTATGCAGTGCGCTTGGCTGTTGGAACATTTAAAAATGAGCAAATGTTACTCATTGATATGAGTTGGTCCTTTATATCCATCTTGTGCAAGTGGTAGTGTAAAACAGATTTGCTATGAATATATTCATCTTGGTATTTTTTAAAATATTTTTTTTTGTTGGACGTTAGGAGCTTCTTGAGTGGTGGTATGAGGAATACGGGATCCTTGCTTGGCAAGGAGGAGTTGGAGAGATTCTTCCCTGATCGGAAACTGAGCATCTTTATTGCAACTTGGAATATGTATGAACTCAAGGTAAGATCCCGGGGGTTGGGTGGGGTGGGTGGGCCGGTGCAGGGGAGGGGGTATGAGGAATACAGGATCCTTGCTTGGCAAGGAGGAGTTGGAGAGATTCTTCCCTGATCAGAAACTGAGCATCTGCATCACAACAATTTTTATTGGTGGCATTTCAAATTTGCCAGTAACACATGAACATGTTCCCTACCCAAATTAAACTTGAGTACCTTCTTGAATATATAATCTCTCCTTTTTATTTTGTGGGGAAAAAAAGATGTTTACATGTGTACTTTGCCCATTCAATATTTTGTCATTATGGTTTAATAGCTGTTTAAAGTCAAGAGTAAATAAATTCACAGCAATAGTAACCATTCTGTTTTTCTTTGGCAGGTGTTGCCAGATAATTTGGAGGATCTGCTGTTGCCAGAATTTACTCCCTATGACATTATGCATGATATGTATGTGATTGGGACACAAGAATCATATGCTGATGGGTAAGTATACCAGGGAGTCTCTATATATGGCAGATGTTTTTCCATAGTTTCAGCCTCAAGCCTTTTTTTTTACCATATTTGGAAGTCACTGAGGTGGCATTAAGGTGGCAAATCACATTAAATGTAAAGGATGTACCTAGCTCTGACCAAGAGCCATCTATTTTCCACTGGCCACACTGAGCAAATTTCTCTAGCCAAGCCACAATCCAAATACGTCCCTGACGGTCGGCTTGAACGGCTCGGTTCTGGCACTGCGTGCCACAACCTCACTGCTTAATTACAAAAATTGATTTGGTCACTACATTTATATTGGTCAGATGAATTGCTAGACAGAGAGGACATTGGTCAGAGGAGAGGGATAGAAGGGGATTGGTCAGTACATGTGGTAATGGTTAGTAGAGGGATCTGGGCCAGATCTAGATGTACCATGCTATGTCACAAAGTAACCTTCATTATGCACATACTAGGGTTATCCCTATTGTTATTGACGCGTTGATCCAAAGTTATTTACAACATTCCACGAGGTGATGTATATCTCTTTAACAGTCATTGCGTTGTCACTAATATAGTGAAGCAGTTGATTTGTACGGGTTGAATAGCAAGAATACAAATTTGAGTATTAGATTAGTTCTCCCTGTACCTGATGGTGTTCGTTTCAACAGCTGAATGATTCAATAAGTGAAATGAAAATGCCACAGATAGCTAGAATTTGAGCAATTCAAGTAATTAAACAAACCCTCAAATCATTTTTGTCTGCTTTGCAGTATTCATCGTTGATGTGGTATGCTTAGGCGACAAAAAAAAAACCGACCGACCCTAAATTTGCGATTTTGAAGATTTTTTTTAAAGTTAATCAGTTATTTTTTTGGCCAATATTTGTCAATTTTGTTTAATATTTAAAGAAAATTTCTTTGTAAAAATTGTTCAGTTTTTATCCCAATTTGCGGGGATTTTTGGGTTATTCTGGGCAAAAAAAAATTGTAGGGGGGGGGACGCCCGACCGACCGACCCTACACCTGCCCGTAAAACAGGGTTGTTGGGTTTTTTCGTCGCCTTATATATAATGTTGTGGTTTTTTTTCAGATCTGAATGGGAGATATCTTTACAAGAGACCCTGGATCCTTCACACGTCTTATTGCATTCAGCAACTCACTGTGTACTAAGGTTACTTATCTTTATCAGGAGGGATCTTATTTCCTGATAAGATATGATATGCATTACTGATGTAGTGTGCTTATAATGTTCTTTTTCAGATCTGAATGGGAGATATCTTTACAAGAGACTCTGGGTCCTTCACACGTCTTACTGCATTCAGCAACTCATGGTGTACTAAGGTTACTTATCTTTATCAGGAGGGATCTCATATGGTTTTGTTCACGTAAGTTAAAACTTGCATTGCAAAGTGAATTGTTTCCGGTTAGGAATCAATTTCATAAAGAAATTCCACGTAGTATTGTTGACATTCTAGCAAATCAGCATGATGTATTTTTCAGAAAGTGAGTAAATTATGTGTTTTTTTTATTTATATGTTAAATTTTTATATGTTACGTGTTAAATTTGTATTATGTTTTCTTGATTTGTAATCAATTTCATACTTAATAATTTGACTTTTAAATCCTGACAGTTTAAGACATAAATTTTGCATGATTTAAAAATTGTGAATTTAAAAACCTACAACCTACAAAATAAGGCAAAATTTAGACAAACCAGCACATCACATAGTGGCATGGGTCGGTTTGTCTAAACATAAAACGAGCTTAACTTGAACAAATTCAATTCATTATTACCATGTGTATCAAAAAAAATTGTGCACGGATTAAAACTGATTTTGACATTGATAAAAGCACCCAATCATAATTTTCTTGTTATTGTAGTAAAGCAGATTAAATAAGCTTTCACATGCAGAAAAAATTATAGAAATCGGATTAAAAATAAAAAAGATATGACCAATTTTGTGAGTACTTTTAGCTTTTATCATAATGCCATAACCCGTAATTGTGATGTGTAATATCTTGCTTAACTGTGTAAATCCCATTGGAATGGAAGAAAAAGAGACGTACTTACAAAATTTGTCATATCTTTTTTATTTTTCATCCGATTTCCATCATTTTTTCTGCATTTGAAAGCTTATTAAATTTATGATTTGGTGCTTTTATCAAGGTCAAAATCAGGTTTTATCAAGAAAATTATGATTTGGTGCTTTTATCAAGGTCAAAATCAGGTGTTTTTTTTGATACACGTGGTATAGTCATAGTCCACAGATATGCCAGTTCATCTGAATAAGTTTTCAGAAATTTTGAGATATTTTGCTTTTTAGAATCTAGAAAGCAATATCTAGGAATGCATTTCTCAAAATTTAACATTTCCTTCCAACAAAACGACATATAAGTTTGATAGCTTATTATTACTAGATAATGAATATGAAAGAACTTTAAGTCAGATTTTGAACATGAAATTTAAGATTATCTAATTTACAGAAGTTGAACAAATTAAGGTTTATCCCACGGAGAGTAAAAATTGCTGATTGTAAGTAAAATAATCTTGAACTTTTATCCAAATCAGATGGCAGATATTATCAGATAAAATAATCACTTTATGAATCTGCCGAAGCAAACTAATCTTATGTATGTGATATTTTACTCTTGTCTGATTTTCTTCTTAATATTTTCTTTACAGCTGTTGAAGAAGATTTAGTTTCTACCAGAGCTTTCTCTATGATAAAGACAAAGGTAAGTATTCCTGACGCAAAATTTGAATTGGTTCCAAATGTACAGTATTTTCAAGAATTAAGTGTTTCCGTTCTTGGGGGTTTTGGAGCACGAAGCTTGTTGCTACCCTGGTTTGCACGAGAGTCGACTCATTTACACACGATTTACAGGGTGTGATTGGTCTTATTCAAGTGCTTGTGAAACGCCGATGATCGTGCGTGTTACGCTCAAGTTAAACGATGCAGTACAAGGCAAATTTAATAAATAAATAAAAACACTGTAGCCTTAATTTGTTTATGGTTGCATCTTTCCATCAATTGAGGTTTATAACACTGTAAAGTAAAAAGCATTTGTTTTGGAACTGGCACTCGTTTTGGTACTCATTTTACCACTTGTTTTGGTACTTGTTTTGAGAAATGAGTAATAAAACAAGTGCTTTTGTGGTTTTAAAACGAGTGCCAGTTCCAAAACGAGTGCTTTTTACTTTACAGAGTAAGGATTTAGAAAAAAAAGCGTCCTATGTTCCTAGGCGTTAGAGCGATCTTGATTGAGATACAATTTCTTGAGTTCATGTTTCAGATCAAGTATAGTGATGTCGGATATCAAATGTCTAATTTGAATCATGAGTAATAGTACTAATTCATTCATCTCATTCTTTTTGATTGTTTGCCTTGTGCCTTTGTATAAGAAATGATTGAGAGAAAAAATGGACTGTCAGAAATGAGTTGTGTTAAGTTGTAGAATCTTGTAGATTGTTTTACATAACCTATTCATTCAATTATTGTAACAAAGCTTTGGTTGTCTTTTCTTTCTAGGGTGCAGTAGCAGCTTCTTTCACCTTCTTTGGAACATCTTTTGTTTTTATCAACGCACATTTCACTTGTAAGTACTTTGCAAGAGGGATACAGTGGATGCTGCTAAGGGGCACACCATTAGATTTCCAGGGAGGGGGATAAGAAGATTTTTCAGGGAAAATTTCTGAGACAGAAATTTAAAATAATTCCCTTTGAACATGAAAGGGGAAAAGGCAGGTAATTTAAAAAAAAAAAATGCTTTCGAACGAGCACAAAAAAAATCAACCCCGAACCAAACTTCTTACCCCCCTGAAAATCTAATGGTGCGCCCATAATCTAACAAGAATTTGACACTGTTGAGTGTCAACTATAGGAGCTTGGTCTGACTTTTCAAAAAGAAATGTCAGTTTTATGTGAAAGATCACCAGTAAAGCGGTGTCAGTTTCAAATTTCAGTTGAATCAGTCCAACCATTTGCATTGTATATGAGCTAGTTACTAGCATTTAAAAGATTTTGATTAAATAAATAGGGAAAAACCATGATTCTGGCGATTTTAAGTGATTTTTCGCATATCTGACATGACATCACTTTGTCATACAAGGTATGTTTTGAATTTTTTTGGTACCATTTGACTCGGGGTGGGGGGGGGGGGGGGGGGGGGTCATAGCTATCCACTAGTACCCCACACGAGATCTTAGGGGGAGCGGCTCCCGGCTGTGAGACATGAGATCTGTCAAAAAAAATGTGTTAAAATGATACCTTGCTTGTGAAAATTGAAGTTTGGGTTTGAAGTTATGATCAATAGTGACAATAATGTTCTTATAATTATTTTCTTTATAATTTGCAAGTTTAAATTGCCTGTGTCACCAAATTTGCACGACTGACAACTTGTACCTTTTGATGTAATGCACCACATATTTCCTCTTTACCTGACTTGTTACTGACCATAAAACCTGTTGATTACTGTTTTAATCATTGTTTAATGCTTTCTTTTGATCTAATCTGTTGACAGTTGATAACAATTTGCCTTTTAATTTTTTCATTTCGAGTAAAATCATTTTTTGTTCTTTATTTCTTGCAGCCGGGGATGAGAATTTGGATGACCGTATTCAAGATTATGATAAAATATGCAAAGGTCTTCAGCTTCCTAAAAAGGTTGAACCTACCAAGAAATATAATACTTTAACAAGTAAGTATTTTTTAACACGCATAAACAAACAACCAAAAATGATGGGTTGACACCAACCTTAAAGGAGCTTGGTCTGATTTTTAAATTTTCAATGTCATATGAAAGATTGCCATGAGAGGTCTAAGTTTCAAATTTCAGCTGAATACATCAAATGGTTCTGATTTTGTGGGCAATTGTGTATTTCAGAGCTGCCGATATGTCACTAAGTTGATTATGGTTACCATAATCATGATAATTAGACACATTTTCATGAGTATCTCTAAAACGAAACATAACGCAGCCGTGAAATTTCACATGAGTTATGAGAAAAATATGAGCAATATTTTGGTACTAAAATCTCAAAAAGTTTGAAAAAAAGTTGAAAAAATCGGACCATCTTTAAAACATCTGTAGAGCATAGTGTGTCAATTTGTCATTTTGAGGCTGAGTCAAGTGACCATCACATCTTTGCTTTTCAGAGTTGCACAGATTAGATTGCGGAGCTTGATCTGCTTATCCACACATGTCTCCTATAGGTTGTATTGAATCAAGTTGCGTCAGGCAAATATGTGATGGCTCACCCCGAAAGGAGGGGGGGGGGGACTGCAGATGATATCAATTTTGATTTTATCATTTCATCTATTTCAGCATTTTCCAAGCTCTAAAATGACACCTTGTTGAAATTGGATCAAGGCGATCAAATTTTACTACAGAAAATCTGAAAATTTTTCTTTATTTTTTGCTGCCTATTTTCATCAGTTTTTTGAAAAGTGTTCTGTGTTCAAAGTACCCCTTATCGGGGTGAGTCATCACATATATATATGAAGTGAAGTGAAGTGATCTAAATCGATAGAACTGAGTCTGAGTGCATAAAGAGATGTATTCAGAGTTGTTAACAGAATATATTTTCCATTTCTTGAGAAACAAGAATCCTTCTGCACTGACTATAACTTGTCATGTGAATGCAAGAAATTTGTATCTGCAATAGCTGCCATATGTTTTATAAATTTAACACCATGTTACTGGAATGGGAAAAATCTCTCAAAATTGCCCTGCTATATGTCAGTAGCACTTGAAATGGTTCTTCAGGTGACACCGTCACCAGAAGAACCATTCCAAGTGCCACTGACCCAAGACTGGATATTATTATAAAGCGTGCAATGCAAATTTATCAAAAATGGCAGCTATTGCAGACAGTTATACCACTTTCTTGGACTAACATGACAAACTTGTGTTCTTGTTTGCCCATCAGCCGATATTACTACTCGATTTGACTGTGTGTTCTGGTGTGGAGTTAATCTAAATCGAGATGTATTCAGGGTTGTTAACAGAATAGATTTTATACAACATGTTCCATTTCTCAAGCATTCTTCCGCAGTGACTATAACTTGTGTTCTTGTTTGCCCATCAGCCGACGTTACTACTCGATTTGACTGCGTGTTCTGGTGTGGGGATTTCAACTTCCGACTGTCTGAATCCAGAGGGAAGGTTGAGCACTGGGCTAATCAACTGAAAGAGGGGACCA
>JXSR01S039913.1:8544-23788 GCA_000969725.1 Ophiothrix spiculata | reverse complement strand
CGCTTCTAGAAATGTATACTTTTATTTGAATCTAATTATCCGTTGCTGAGTTACAGAGCAATAAAAATTGATGAAAAAAGCCTTAACAGGCCCCTTAAGTTGAAATTTAATGTTTGGTTTTGATTTTTTTTTTCATTTCATTCTCCAGATGAGATCTTCAAAGGATTCAAGGAGGGCGCAATAGAATTCATACCATCTTACAAGTTTGATATTGAAGATGAGAATGACACGTATGATACATCTGATAAGCAACGAGTTCCATCTTATACTGTAAGTGGTTTCACCATAACTTAAAGGTGCAATTCATGATTGTAATGTGACGAAAAACCTCGTCTCTTTTCTAGCTATATAAAAAGTGGAGCACAGCATAAATGTATGCTGAAAACTTCACTTGATTCTGAAGATTTGTTTTCAAGTTACAAGCTTTTCATCATTCTAAAAATCAGCATAGGCTACAGTGTTATAATTACCAACAATAATTAGAAAATGGCACATTTTCTCACTTTCCTCAAAAATACAATTGTAACATATTGTAACATATGCCAGTCAAGGATTCGTATCAGCTAAAAAAACAATTCGGATAGAGGTGACCATGAGGATGAAAAGTGGATCATGAATTGCCCCTTTAAGATACTTGTATAAAAGAAGTTGCAATTATATTCAACTCTGGAGGTATCCTTTTTAAATTGTCTGTAGTAACTCTGTTTGGCTCCCAGAACCTAGATTCGAATTGTTTCAGCGAGACATACATGAGAGAGACACTGACATATAGGTGACAAATTTTGAGTGTTTTTTGTTTTCATTCTTAAGTTACAAATTATTACATAAATATAGCATATGGCAGCCATTGCAGATACGCCTTTTTACATTCTTATGACGAAAAGATGTCTTCATATCTAATGTTCAGCGCAAGTCAAAATCGTTGCAGCTGGAGAAGCTGACACTGTTATCACATGAAAACGTGGAAGTGCAAAAATCAGTTTCATATACGACAATATTGACAACATACGACAACTATAGGCAAAGCAAAAATTTATTGGACAATGTACACAAAAATTCATATTGCAGGGCCCATTAATTGTAAATGTTACCGTACTATGTCTTTTTGTGTATTGTCATATCCAGTGGTTGATTTTAACATAGACTTTCAATAATGTTGTTTTCCATCGATCCCTACCCTGACCTTAATTATAAACAAAACTTCATAGTGCAGGGCCCATTGTTTGTTCAATGAATTTTTATTTAAATTGTCCAATGAATTTTTAATTTCCTTAAAGTCTGTTACACCATTGTAGTGTGTTCCACATATTTGATTCTGTTTATTTTTCAGGATCGTATCTTATTCAAGAGTAGAAAGAAAAGCGACATTTCGGTGTCGCATTATACATCATGTATGGGTATTAGAGCGTCAGATCACAAGCCGGTATGTGGACTGTATCAAGCTAATATCAGACCTGGAAAAGAAGAGTAAGTCTTATCAATATCCATACACTATGTGTATCCCCTAGACAATACACTATGGGTATCCCCTAGCCTATCAGTGTCGCATTATACATCATGTATGGATGTTAGAGCGTCAGATCACAAGCCAGTATGCAGACTGTATCAAGCTAATATCAGACCAGGAAAAGAAGAGCAAGTTCTAATAATGAAACCATCATTTATGATAAAGTCAAGGAATTTAAAAAGGGGAATCGGTACTTGCCGCCATTTTGATTTCACCGCCGTGTAAATCCTATGGGACGGCAGCCATCTTGGATCTTATCACAAGCGGAAAAATATTGACATTTACAATATGCAATATGATTGGATGAGATAAAATATTGTAATATGATTAGATGAAATAAAATATATCACCATTACAAAAGATGCTTGTCACTTATTACTTTTTGCAGTATGACTTTGGGTGGTGGTCAGTTCAGCAGAAACGTATTCATTGAAGCCAACAAGAGACGAGCGGCTCGAGCCGGGATGTCATCCACAACACGTACACAACAACAAGGAAGTGCTGTGTGTAATGTCATGTGATGAAATATCATGGCTTGCAAGAGTTTAGAATGATTTTCATTACGCCTGGGACTTTTCGGGTAATTTGCTACCCGGGTACCCGACTTATTTTTCGGTCGGGTACCCGACCGTATTGATAATTGAGCATTTACAATGTTAGAACGGGCAGTTTACGGGTCTACTTTGACCATATAATGTCTCAATTACACCAAAATATTTGATTTTTGCTGATTGTGGTCTTGATTTACCATGTTACTTCGATCAGATTATGATTTTATCATAAATTGTTCAGAATTCTATGATTTTATTGTCCAGTTCGGGTAATCGGTTGGCAGATTTTGTACCCGGGTAAGCTTGTGACGGGCGGGTACCCGAATTTTAGTCCCAGGCCTAGTCTTCATCAAAGTGGATGGAAAGGGGACAAACCGCTTTGCTGAGTCCCATCAACAGTACACAGCAAGCAAGATCTGTGTGTGGTGTCCTGTGATGGCTGACAAGAACAGCTGATATACACTCTATGAAGCTTAAAGTATAAAGTAGCAATCGGTCTCTGTTACAAGATTTATAGCATATCCATTGTATTCTAAAACATTGTGAACTGGTGTTTTTGTGTTGCGTAAGAGACTAGCAATGATTAGGAATAGTATTGATGTTGATTAAGACCAAAAAACTGTGTATCATTAATTTTGTTCAAGGACAAACCTGGAACATAAGTTCATATTAATTCGTCAAGATTGAGTACGTTGTTAAGATTAGAAAAATACTGACTAATTTATTTCCCTATATGGTCATATTTGTTTATGTCCACTCATCGGCTGCTCACTTTAAACTTCAAGTTTTATAGAGTATAGAGGAGGGACATATCATCTTGAGATGTCATCCCCAGTGTGTATACGCCGGCGAAGTAGTGACGTCACATTGATGATAATTAGCCCAACACGTGCGATCTGGTTCCAAACAAATGATTATGTCAACTGATCATACGTATTAACAGCATAGGCATACGTAAACATACAAATCAGACTGATTTTCTCTGTTGGAAAGCAAAAATAACAGCAGGGGTCCCGTCCGCTATATTTTTTTCCGTGGTCAACATTTGCTATGGGCCTCATACATAGCAGTATATTGAGTTTTCAGACTTTGATATTTTTAACTTTTAAAATAACTGAAAAAGTTGTATTTTATTTAATATGAAGCAGTAATGGGATTCGAACCCGTGACACATGATTATGAAGCGCTGGATTTATCCACTAGACTACCGAGGATTGAGGTGGCAGAAATTGGTTTTTAAACCCCAATAAACTTAACAGAATAAATCGATAATACTGTTATATTGATGTGATACACATAATAGACATTAACAGATTAATATCTAAATAATCTACAATCGATAACGAACTGTGTATGTGGTTATGATGTCCCTATACAAATCTTGACTACGGAAAATAATATAGCGTCCCGTCCTGGCTTTCAATCACATACCTTCAGCATAATAGGTCTGCATGTTTTCAACGAATGTTATGGTATGAAATAGGAGTCTGGCTTTTTTCCCCATAGACTTAACGTGTGGCAAAACTGTCCACTCCGTTTGTTTGGGTCTAAAACGCATGTGTTGGGTGATTTACGTCACTACTTCCCCGGCATATACACCAGCAAGCTCAAGAATTAAATGACCCAGGGGCCACTCAAGTATAATGTTGCAGGCATAGCGTTACCACAGTTTTTCAAAACACCCCCTAAAGGGTGGAGGGTTCTGAAGCAAAAATATACTCTTTTCCCCTTATTCACACCCTAAATCGGGATTTTATTGATACCGTTTTCACACCAGGGTTTGAAAAAGTACCCTATTTCTTGAAAATTGTCCACAAAATTGCTATTTTTGATACCCTAAACGGTGTCACATGATTCACCTTTCAGTCCTCAAAAACAACCCTATTTCACCTTTTTCTTGGTCACGCTATGCCTGCAACATTATATTTGAGTGCCTCCCCCAGGTTAAATGATCATGTAATGGACTTGTGTGCTCTAAGGGCTCCAATGGAAGGCAGCGGACTTGTGACATTTTTAGAGACCCCCGTACTGATACGGTGCCAGTGATCTCTTCTGTAAAAAAGAGGAACTTTGTACAAAAACAAGGAAAAACATTTTAAAAATGCCACAAAAACACCCTTCCGGTATGAATTTTATGTTGAAAGTCCGGTCAATGATAAAGCATAAAATAAGGACCAAAATACAGAAAAAAATGAAAATCGGGTGATTTTGCGTCAAAATTTTTCAATTTTTTTTTAAAAACTGTGTTTCTGAAGGAATTTTCGCGTGAAATTTTGCTCAAATTTGCACATTGCAAGTACAATTACATTGCAAAAATAAAATTAGAAAAAAGTTATTCGGTTTCGATTTTATGGGCAAAACAAATTTGAACAGCGCCCTCAAAAAATCACTTTATGCTAATTAGCGCGAAAAACGACTGGATCGATTTGAAATTTTTTGCCACTGAGGGACCCGCTGCACTAAGTTTGACAATTACATGGAGCGGCAATGTAAAAAAATTTTGCGTTTTTCAAAAGCTCTCAAGGTGAGCATTTTCAAGCTTTGAATCTATCAATATGTTTACACTAAAGCAGCTAAGTCGGTAACAGATAAAACACACTTGACTTTGAACGAGTTACAGATATTTTGTCTATTCCCTTCATGCTAGGTACTAAATGGTGCTTTCTGAGATTGTTGATATGTGATCCATCATATCGAAAGGTACCTTAATACCGGCATAGTAAATTACGAGATACGGGCCATTGAAGCTGAGCATAGTCAAAAATCACTAATTTCATCAGAAACGTTACCTTTGAAGTGTACTCTATCATATTAATCAGGCTCCAACATCCAAAACATAAGATTAATTTGTTAAAAAACAAGATACAAATCCTTTCTCCATTCAAGTTTTACCAGTACAGAAACTTTAAACTTGATTTTCTCAGAACTATAGTTTTCTGAATCAGCTTGATGCCTTTTACCAATTTGGATGTAACTTTGCAATCGAACATCCAATAACTAAAAGCAAGGTGTCATTTTAAAGCTTAAAATATAATCTTTCAGATGAGACCAAAAAATCAATTTTCATTTTTCCGGTATTAAGGTACCTTTTGATATGATGGGTCACATATACACTCCCGGTCAAAAGTGTTTGCGCACCCTTGCGCATGGGCAATAACGTAATTATTATATCAAACGACAAAGACTCTGAAAAAATTCATGTTTTTTATAGGTTCTTAATGTATCCAATATAAGTAAATTATGTTTCCTCTGATATTTGATCTTCAACAACCATAAAAATGGCCGATTTCCTGGACCATATACAAATACACCACACCAACTTTTTGATATGTACCTATGTTTTTTATTTTTCAATGCTCTTTATCACCGTATAGCCGTAAAGAACATTTTCAGGTAATAAGTTTTCCAACAAATGTGCAGTTATGTATTTAAACTCCGTTTATTATGTGCAGAAGAAAGTACACAATATGTTTAGCACACCATATTTTCAAAGGTGTTAAATGCAATTCTTGTTGAGTTTTTTAGATATATGTATGCAAAATATAAATCCTAAAAAATATGTCGCAAATGATGAACGGTTCTCGAAATATGGCTGGTTAAAGGTTTGGTGCGCAAACACTTTTGACCGGGTGTGTATGCTTCACATCTGCCAATCTTGACACATGTAAACAGAATTGTGTGTGTAAAAGACTATCACTCAGTAGATAAAAATACAACAATTTCATTGGTTAATAGCTAAAAAGGATATTTCCGTATTGCATAAAATTTCAAAGTTCTATGTGATATGATAACCTCCGTGTGATAAGGAAAAGTCGTATCATACAGCTCTTTTAGCAGTCCAACTTGTATTGCTTTTGAAAAATATAGTCGTATTACAAAGCGCGCACAACTGCAACGTATCGTAGCTGTCAATAGGAAAACTACAAATTTATTGCAATGTTATAAAAAATAACTACTTGCAAAGCATTTTTTCTGGCATTTTCAAGTTTTTGTTATGAACGTTTGTGTTTACTGAGTGAAAAATGTGTTTTCAGCTTTGTGTGACACAAACCCAAACCATTAATATTTTCTCGTATTGCATAATAACAAACAGGGGATAACTAATGGTGTCTACAGACATCGATGATGCACATAGATGATGTCGGAAGGTACCAGAAGTAAGAAGTTCTATGAATTTGTTTGTAAAATTTATTTCAAAATTTAAGGGATTTTAAAGTAAATTGCAGCCTTATGTTGGACACTGGACAAGCCTATATTCTACAAAAAAAACAGAAACAATTGTTTGAATGTTTGTATTTATTAGAATTAATGTGCAATTACCTCACAATATTTGTGAATATACATAGTTATATGTAAGGTGGGGTAGGGCTACTTGAAACATGTAGCAAGAGTGTAAGACTACTGAAATTTGTTGGCAAAAAGCTGACATCTTGGAGGTATTTGAAATTTGATGCGTATATTTGATAAGTAGTATAACCTGGAGCACAGTTACGCGGTTTGTTTTCACTGTGGTTCTTTCTCTTTGTGTTCACCGCGGTGAAGACATAGATATGAGTCCTAAGCTTTTGATTCAATTGGTGTCCAGACGATGGTGGCTATGCCTCGTTACTGCCATATTTGATCAATTAACCTTCCGCGGTGTCGCTCGTGTGATTTTCATTATGTTAAAATAGTGTACGAATAAACTTTTAATTACTTTGCTACGAATGGGGTTCACGCGTGCACCCCAGCGGTTTTGGAATAATACAATAAAGTGTTTCACTATAGGAGCACTTTTGTTATTGTTTGAATAAAGGTACAAATATGATTTTTGTAACATTCTCAATATTAATGTGCCAATAGAAAGACACGTAAAATGTATCCTAAATTTGCGTTTTAGAAATCCCTAACCCTAAATTTAGTCGCTTCTACTAAATCGCGACCGCCCCCGCCTGTTGGTGTCATTAATTTAAGTTCTAGCAACAATTTAGTTTGAAACCATTTCTTTCTGGCAACTTGCACCAGTGCATTTGATAAGGATGGAGAATATACTGGTTAAACAACAAAAACAAAAAGTCCAGATTTGTCCATGCCCTAACAAGTCTGTTTATTGACTACACTGTGCATTATATGTATAATCAATGTGTCCCAGAAGTATTTGCATCAAATTCAACTTTTTTGCTGTATGTTCCAAGTAGCCCTCTCCCACCCTAATTTATTATTGCAGTGTAAGTGTGTGTGCTTTTATATCTAGATATTATCCATTTTGATAAAACTTTATAATATTGTACAAAAAAAAACAGGAGTTAAACTTATATTGTACATGACACCTTTCTTGTTTGTCAGTTTAGAAGTGTTGTCTCTCATAGAGACCATTTTATTTTTATTTAAGAGTAATCCGAAGTTGTTGTGAATAATTCTGTTAAGTATGATAATAGATTACTTTACAATTGGGCCATAATTTGAGGTTAACCCTTTGAACCCTTGCCAATCTAAGTGTATCTGTACCGCTGACCCGTGCCAACCCGAAAGTTAAATAACACAACTCCTATTACTGTGATTTTGATTTCCCTTGCTTCACTTTTTAATTTTACAGTAGTCTGATTGTTCCACTAACCAGCATTCACAAAAGAATAATATTTATGACGACCAACATATTCAACATTTACATTGTAGTCTATGGGCAAAGCCACATTTGTTGAAAATTCTGATCAAATGTACGAAAATATGAGGAATTTCTCACTTCTGTCGAGTAAATAAGATCAATATGACCCATCAACCTGGAATCAAAGCTTCATTGATGTCTTTCGATATAAATAACCATTAACAATTATAACTAGCCATGCCTGTTGACAGCCACATCAAGTTTCCAACACCTGAATTACAAAGCCGGTAAACCGACTCATCAGGTATACAGTAGACGTTATACCGGCTCGTCGGGTTCAAGTTGGTCGGGTTCAAAGGGTTAAACACATCATTGGATTGTGTGCTTATTCATCTATTGTCAATAGCATAGCAAATTATGTGGATACAACCCAATGAATGAGTCTTGGGACTTGAAACTTTAATTTTATATTGCTGTTTCAGAATATCATTTGTTAGTGAGGCAAGCTCTATGCATGAGTTGGGATGTACATTCCACCAGTCAAAATTGGGATGTACATCAATGTACATTCCACCAGTCAAAATTGTGACACGTCAATTGGTGTTGTGTATTTAACTCTGCATGTGTGTTAGCCAATGTATCCTCATTAACGCCCACTCACACAAAGTGTGGGCAGCTTATGTACGCACATACCATTCTTCAGATCTACGTTGATGTACATCTATGGAATTGTACATCCCGAACTCCAATGGAGCTTGTAATATAGTAAACCCAATACATTTTCAGGACCTGTATGCGTACATGTTTTAAATGTAAAGTTCCATCAAGTTATTTCAAGTTTACTGGTATGTAAAATCTACATTAACATTTAATGGATTTTCTTACTGCAGTGTGAAACATTTTGATACAAAATATTAATTAAACAAATACTAGATATCATTGCCAATGAAATATGTCCCATGATACAGAATTTTACTGAGTTGTTGTGTATCAACTTAAAGGAGCATGGTCCGATTGCCTCAACATTTTTTCAAACTTTTTGAGATTTTGGTACCAAAATGTTGCTCATATTTTTCTCATAATCCATGTGAAATTTAACGGCTAAATTACGTTTTGGAGATGTACAAGAAAATGTGTCTAATAATGGTAACCATGATTAATTTTACACAGTAATGTATAGGCGGCTCTGAAATACAAAATTGCTCATAACATTAAAACGGTTAGACCGATTGAGCTGAAATTTGAAACTTAAATCATTTGAGTGGTCATCTGTCATATGACATTAAAAACTTTATTTTGAAAAATTGGACCAAGCTCCTTTAAATATTTCCTCTAAAATATTTCCTTGAATTTTCAATCGTATGTATTTTAAGAATTTTTAACCATTTTCTTCTATGCCTTGTACATTTCAATACAAAGTGAGAA
This sequence comes from Ophiothrix spiculata, assembly GCA_000969725.1. Lineage (NCBI taxonomy): Eukaryota > Metazoa > Echinodermata > Ophiuroidea > Amphilepidida > Ophiotrichidae > Ophiothrix > Ophiothrix spiculata. Next base: position 14,721 of record JXSR01S039913.1, on the reverse strand, counting down.
GACTTAGCAATATTATACACATATTATCATATTCAAACTGTTGACAATATTTTTGTTGAATAAAACATCTACATACAGTTGTAGGAATTATTACAAAATTTGTTACATCATTGATTCATTATTTAAAATCAGCCATTAGATTAAAAAATAAGGGCCAATTTGCACTAATGTTTAATGATGGTCACCCCGTTTTGATCAATAACTCTAAATGAATGATTGCTAAATAGTGAGTATTTTTAACAAATTAGCATTGAAAGCAATCATTTTTGGAGTTGGCGATTATAAAAGGGGTTAACAATTACCGCTAAACATTAGTGATATCGGCCCTAGAATCAGTTTTATTGCCTGTAGTAATATATTGGCAGTGGTGCGAAGTTAATTTCTGACTCAGGATTCATTAAAAGCTAGTAGTGTGGCAACACGAAAACGCATAACCCGTAAAAGCGCGTAACTCAAAAGGAACTTAAACCCTGACTTTTCCCTATTGTTTTATCATGCATTTTTCATGTTGGAAATAGTACGAATATAAAAATCTGGCCTGTCTAGTACATACTGGCTTGATTTGAGTTGGGATTAGAGTCATGTGGTTTTAAGGATTTAGCAAGGACACATTTTGTGAAACATAGTTAACTTTATGTTCAAGAACTCCTGTGGTGTGTACTTGCTATGTTTATAATACTTGTCAACACTAATTAACCCTTGATGTATTCTCCTGTAAACCAGCTCAGTTTAACTGGTAAACTATATTGGTCTTTAAGCAGAAAGCAAATGACCATCCCTACTGTACATTTTACATTGCGTCCTCAAAAAATGACACAAAAACTCTGCATGAAAAGTACAATCGGCGTTATCTTTAAATATGCATTTGATTTTTATTGGCGGTGAACAGTTATGCCATGGTTTACTCGAAATTTGCTTAACATGTAAGCACACTCTTGGCCCCAACAATTTCGTGTTAACAAGTTTCTTCTGAATGGAAATTATCTACTGGCTAAATAAATCATGTGTATTTCTAAACTCATAATACTAATAGAAATATTTATAGGTTAATAAATGCGCATATCATGTCGTGAGTGAAATGAGACAAAACCATTGCACGCACGGTCAATTTTGATACACTTAATTTACGAGGCCCGAAGGAATTGGACAGCAATCAAAGTTTACTGCAGGTGCATTGATTTTGACTCATTTTAAAAGCATAATGGAATATAAACTTATAAACCTAATTCATATGCAACAGAAATATATTATATAACAGCTAAATAAATCCGTGTCACTTGATTGGCACATCTTGGTTCACGTGACCTTGGTCATTTGGTCCATTTGATAGTAAACGTCACCTATGGTGCAATGCAAACATTTTGATACATTCAACGGTTACCTTTTTTGGTAAGGGGCAACGTCAGTCGCGGCGTAATTTTTCAGTTGACTACGCTTGCACAGTCCGCGGGCGCAGCATAAGACGTGTCGTTGCATTAAAGCCGGCATTTACAGTACGGTACCATTATAGATGTCCCGGTTTGTTTTGTTTACAAAAATTTATGTAGCTTTCATATAAAACAAAAAATGAATGTTTCTTATTCGTATCAATGAAACAAATATTTTATTCGGTGAAAGATAAAATGCCCCATTCAAATGGAGCATTTGAAATATTACGAAATATTTGTACCATTGCACTCATAAACATTCATTATTTGTATAATATTGCATCTTATGAGAAAAGAAATTATGCCTTAAATTGACCATCAAAATTCAAATCAAGCTAAACTTAATAAATCATCACCCGACAAAAACAATGTGTAACAATCATACACACTAAACGCTCTTAACACAAACGCAACATGCAGAATGCATTGTGAATTAGGTATTCAAACACGCCACAGAGTTGTTCATTGCGAATCAACAACGACGCATCCATGCGTCTGCGTATTTTTATCGCGCGAGGGTGGCTTTAGCCACCCGAGCGTGATAAAAATACGCAGACGCATCGGATGCAGAGTTGTTGATTCGCGATGAACAACTCTGTGGCGTGTTTGAATACCTTTCAACAACGAACATCTTCTTGGAAACGTATGAATTAAATTCTAAATGTTTTCATTTTAAAAGATAGGTCCAACTTATTTTCATAAAAACATTTAGCATATCTGAAGCAAAGTGCTAATTTGTGAATGTTTGCTGCTTTGACTTTATCATTTTTCGCAAGTACCGGACTTTTGCACGTAATATAAATGCCCGACGCGCGATGATCAGTGTGACGACTTTTGTGTACTGCGTAAACGCACTATAGTAAACGCCGTGCCGTGCGTGACGCGCTAATTTGAATATCATCTGTGGATTCATCACCAATCAACAACGGTACGCGCCTGTATAAAGAGATACAGTGAGTTGTTGAATTTACAATCCACTCCGCATACCTTATATTCTTGCGTTCTGATTGCCTAGATTACATGTGAAGTGTATGAATATGGTTCAAAACACAAGACAAATCCAGAAATAAAAATGCCAGTTCCCTTTAAATCTACAGTTCAATTAGTTTGTTAATAATTGGTAAAAATGTCTAACTACATAAATAAAAAGTAAAAATATTGCACTGCAATATCAGTATGAAAGGTACAGCTTTCAGACATCTAACACTAGTACAGGGTGTCCCAGAAAAAACCTTACAATCTATGCATGCAATTTTCTTGGGTTTAACAGATAGTCAGAAAATATGTAAAGGTTGCATTTTATAGCCCATGAATTGAACTTTCAGATGCCGTTTGTTTCATTTCATTTAAACCCAAGAAAATTACATGCAAATATTGTAAGGTTTTTTCTGGGACATCCTGTAAATGTAAATTAAATAAAGTAACTGAACGGTAACTATCTAATGGCTAAAACATTCATGTGTAATTCTATCTGAACGGTAACTATTGTTACTTCAACAGAATTTCGGACACAAACTGACAATCTGAACGCAGCCACTACTAACGTTGCAACAATGTGACAAAAACATGACATCGCGGCGAAGTATGCAATATCGTTTCCAATCAGTAAATCATCTCAATGCAACATCGCACGATTAAAAGCGCCGTGTATTTATGTAAATTGCACACGCAATTATGTTACGCAAGACTTCAAATTTTCATGTCTGAGAATTATTTGAAGTAACAAACCTACTGGCTAAAAAAATATGTGCATTTCTAACCTCTTAATAGAAATATTTTGAAATTTCAAAACAGAAAACAATTCAAGAAATAAAATGCTGGTTCTCAAAAATTCACAGTTCTTGTAGTTAAAATTTGTAAAAATGCCTAAATACATTAAATTAAAATGTAAAAATATTGCACTGCAATATCAGTATGAAAGACACATCTTTCACACACATAACATATAGCATTGTTAACCCATTTGGTGGAGTGCCCATGGGGGGGGGGTACTTAGCACAAAAGTGATTATGGGGATGTGCCGCAAACTTGGGTAGCAAAATCAGGCTGTCTGGTATGCCAATTGGTCCTTTTTCTTTGCAAAATGTGGTATTTTGATGGGTCTGTTTTTCAAAATTTGCTAAAATTTGCTCCAAAATGGCGCAAATTTTGTATAAATTTCAAACAAAAATCAAGAAATTTGCACCAAATTAGAGCTGGGTCCCTTTTTGTTGATATTGGTATAAAATGGGTGGTACTTCAAATTTCCCAACGGCACATCCCTACCAAATCCAAACTTGAGTACCCCCCCCCCCACCCCAGGGTGGAGTGTCCATTCATTGCATGGGAGGAAGTCCTTGATATATCGCCTATAATAATCTAGTACATGATATTTCTATCTAATGCTCTGATAATTTTTCATCCGGGGATAAAGTTTACTTTAGTTTGAAAAGATTCATCAGGAATGTCAATAAACATTATTGTGCTGATGAAGTCAGCAGAAAGGACGGTTGAAACTGTCTTGAAAACTTTTTGAATTTTCTGATGAAAATTTTTATCAAGTATACTTTAGATCCCATCGAAAACATCACTCACTAACAATGACCGACCCTAACTCACTAACCGTGCCCCGACCCTAACTCACTAACCATGACCCGACCCTTACCATGACCCTAAACATATACCTTAACCCTACCCCTAACTTTAACTCTAACCTAAGAAATTCGGATGGGACCTAAAATAAACTTGGACCAAAACCCGTCTTGATCTTACAAATTGTTGGAGGGCTTTACAGTGCAAGCAATCAGAGCTGGAGCAAGTTTAATAGCATGATGATATTCTCTATATTTCTGATGGTGGTTACAATTTGAGTTTTCACTTTCCTTCTCAATCTTGTCATCTCCACTGCGCTCAGTTCTTTTGCGCGCAGGTCCAGATTCCCTTTCCCCATCCCCCATAAAATGACGACCACAATAGCAAGTTCTCTCTGTGCAGGTCATCATATCACTGTCGCAGATTTCTTTGTGAGGAAGAATATTCGGATCCATGAAGCCCCAATAAGAAAAGGCACTAGTTTCTCTATTCATGGGCTTCCAGTTTTTGCGAAATGCATCGCTGACACGGCGAATAAGTCTTGCTTTGCGGTTATCTCTCACTTGTCTGTTTTTTCTTTGATCTGCGTCTTCATTCTCATCGTCCCTAAAACGAAAATTTGAAGAAAAATAAGTAGTTTAAGGGGCGCATCGTTAGATTTCCAGGGGTAGCAGGAAGTTGGTTTCTTTCGCGCCCCGTTTTGGGAGCGATTATTCCCCTAGAAATTTCTGTTTTTTCCCTATTCAATGTTCAGGGGGGAATTTTTCCCTATGGAGGGGGAATTTTTTTCCAAAAACTTTTCCAAATACTCCCCGTGGAAATCTAATGGTGCACCCCTAAATATGTTAGTTCGTTCAGCAAACTGTATCTCCTATTTGTACCTTGGATCAACCCCTGTTCTAAGTCTATATTCACTGTCAGTGTGATTATGTCCAGGCAACAGTCCAAACTATAACACACACACAGCTTACTGTAATAACACTTCTTTGAAACTTGAATGCTTTTGAGTAAAGAATTCATGTTCAAATTGATGACATGAATAGTGTGGACCTGTTGCCAGGGAAGTTAATCAAATTGTGAAATCTCTTCAGCAGCAAATTGTCAAAAATGACATTTAATTACATTTTCACTTCAAATAACTGTGAAATCTCAAATTTAGGACTTACAATTTGAAAAAGAAAAGAAAATTTGTAATACTATATGCTAATGCACCAGAAAACATTTTTCTTTTCTTTTTCCTGGTGAGGGCTGAATTCACTAATAGAAAAGCAAGGCAGAAACACTTTATACCTGCTTTGTTCATACGAACCTCAATATACAATAATCACACTGACCTTACTGGGACCCAATCTACTCCCAAATCCGAGCTCCTATCTCCTCTTTCAGGGTCCATGTATATGATAGAGTCATGAGCAATATCCAGTATGTCTAGATCTGGTCTCTTCTCAGCAATTGATATGATGTCTTCGTGGAATACTTCAAACCCTGTCAAAATTATTAATCAATAACTTTAACTTCAAAGTACAGATTATAATGATAATAATAATAACGTAATTCTTATTAAGCGCAAACCACATCAGAAGACATCTCAATGCGCCTTACATTGTTATTACGCTGTTATTATAGGAAATCGTCACAACCATCTCACCTCCCCTAGATCACAATCTTATGATGCTGACCTATCAGAACTTAGATTGTAATATTTCCCTAACAGCTCCCCAATACGCTCGGGTCGACGAAACAATTTCGAGATTAAACGTCTTGCCCAAGGACATAACCTGTTGGCCGTAGCGGGGCTCGAACTCGCTACCTCATGTTTCGGAGTCCTGCACTGTTCCACTAGACCACACGAGCTCCCTGCTCGTGATTACTCAATTTCAGATATGCAGTATGTGATGCTTTAAAAATACACTTCATCATTTTTGTAGTCATTTTCATTCAGAATTTTATCATTGGTGTAAATTTTCTACAATGATGTAAACGGTTCATTCTGAATGAGTATTTTCATTCTAAATTTTCACATTATGCTGAATGTATTTGGAGATCGTTCTTTTCAACCCATTGCACATTTGCATACTGAGGGTAGTATAATGTGTCCACTTTAAAATGAAACCAAAATATTGAATTTGAGGAAAATGTAAACTTTAAGTTCCATCAAAAACTTGACCCATGACCTGAC
>JXSR01S039908.1:0-14777 GCA_000969725.1 Ophiothrix spiculata | reverse complement strand
CCCCTGTTTTGGCAGCCATTTTGTTTTATGCAAATTAATCACTGTTCCACCAACTATATTTTTCTAGATTTTGGACTAGTTGTTGTATATGTTTGTCTGATATTATCTTGTAAATATCATTACTTTTGCAATTTGTTTGACTAATGGCCATAATTTTCATTAATTTTCTTAGCCTATATGTGTGATCAGATCGATAGAAAGCATGTTAAAAGTTCTGCGTCGTGATTATGATGATGCAAAAGCCACTCAACATGTACAATAGTTGCGCAATAAATCACTTTGAAAGTTATTTATGAATGATTAACCAATGATAGCATCAAATCCCTAATTGGATCAATGGTTATGGCACGCCTCGCATGGCAAAACTATGTTGAGTTTTTCACTCTATATGTCGAGATCTCCCCTCTATTGGGCGAGTTTTCCTGTCTGTTGGTCGAGTTTCCCCTCTATATATCGAGATCTCCCCTCTATTGGTCGAGTTTTCCAGTCTATAGGTCGAGTTTTCACTCACTGTATGTCGAGTTCTACTACCTACATGGTGAGAAAAAAATGTTAGCGAAAAAAAAATGTTGGCGAGAAAAAAATGTTGGTGAGAAAAAAAAAGTGGGCGAGAAAAAAATGTTGGTGAGAAAAAAATGTTGGCGAGAAAAAAATGTTGGTGAGAAAAAAAAAATTGGCGAGAAAAAAATGTTGGCGAGAAAAAAATGATGGCGATCAGTCAATGTTCTTGTTACTTACGCCAAAATATACGTCAAATATAGTTTGGCGTACACAATCTCAAATTTACATTGTGTTACGATATGTTAGAAACATTAAAGCATATACAATGTGTTGAGAGTTCACCGCCTATTCTTACCGCTTGTTTATACGGCGGCGTATAGTTTGACGTATAAAATGTCAAAAATACATTGTTCATAGAAATACCTTCTTGACAGTCTTAACCACATAATTCAGAGGTGTACAACGATAAAGTGAAAATATATACGCCGGCGTATAATTTGACGTATGATATTTCTCTATAACAGTGTGTATCAATGATATTGACATGCGAGTCATCCAATGAAGTTTTGAGAGGGGGGTCACTAAATGGCCACCAACACCGGCGTAATGTTGTCGAGGGGGTGACTCAGGGATTAGAAAGTTTTGAAGAACACAAATCACTCGATGGATTTTTCTACTTAATGCCTCTTGTCTGAGGGTGATCTCCCGGGGGCACTCACTTTATTTATTGACGGGGTGTGGAAACTGAAAAACCGGGCAGTCTTTGGAACTGAAATAATCTTGAAATGAGCATCTCCGAGAGCAGAAGAGTAGGGGGTCTTTAGTGCGGCATATACCAGTACCTTCCAACAATGTAAGTGATCCCCTCCCCCCCGGGCTGTCGGCACAAAAGAATTTGGATCAAGAAAAGGTAGTACAAAAATAGAAAATAAGAGCAAAGGGAATCTTAATCCTGCAGTGTTCCTCAAGCATCCTTTCAAACCGTTCCACACTATTACTGTCTCTCCAGTCAACAGAAATCTCTATTCTTCTCAGGAAATTGATAACTGATGTTAAATATTCGTTTCCGTGATCGTTATCTGTTGCGCCATATTGTGAAATTGATATTCTGAGCCTATCGTACATTTAGGGATGTTCACAAATCTCGCCAACATTTTTTTTCCTCGCCAACATTTTTTTTTCGCCAACTTTTTTTTTTCTCACCAGCATTTTTTTTTCTCGCCAGCATATTTTTTCTCACCATATTTTTTCTCACCAGCATTTTTTTTTTCTCGCCAGCATTATTTTTTCTCACCAACATTTTTTTTTTCTCACCAACATTTTTTTCTCGCCAACATTTTTTTTTCACCAACATTTTTTTCTCGCCAACACATTTTTTTTTCTCACCATATAGGTAGTAGAACTCGACATACAGTGAGGGACAACTCGACCAATAGGCAGGAATTCTCGACCAATAGAGTGGTAATCTCAACATATAGAGAGGAAAACTCGGCATATAGAGAGAAAACTCGACATAGTTTTGTCATGCGAGGCGTGCCATAAATGGTTTCAAATGATATGTTGGTACCCGAGGAACCATGGTTCTAATCCTACCCAGCCCTATATAAACATTCTGGGTTTTTTCTTCTTCTTTTTAATTCCTTAATTTTAATATAGCATTAAATAGCATTGTAATTGGCAGAGTGAAATTATGGATTACAGGCCTATGATGGAATCAATTTCAGCTCTTATCCATGGAAGTCCAATAAAGGATTGAACGACTCATCAAATATTTTGAAACGCAAACTGGCAATATACTTTTATGTAGAATTCAAAGGTGACTTGAACTTCCAATCAATATATGTACGAATTAAAGTCTGCGTGACCGTTCCAAATGATTTGATATTCAATGCGTTTCGATAGATCAAGCAAAACATATGTTTATTCACGTATCATTAATAAACAGTAGTTTAATAAAGGATGGCGCTATCACGTTTGTCCAGAATTTATTTGTTTCCGTTTAGAGGCACCTATGCGTCTATATAGAAAAGTACGGTATCTGCATAAAGAATCAGACACTAGGAAAAAATTATTTGAAACTGAAAGAGAAGACGTAATACGATTTGTATATTGACATTTGTCTCTTCATAATATTAAAATATAACAGAACACACATTTTTTAGGCTTTTTAATGATTTTAAAGCATTAACATTAAGTACCACAATTTAAGGGTAGAGGGAATCCATCTGCTCAGGAAAATGTGAATCCTAACTATTTTGTAATCATGAAAAGATAAATAGTTTCCACTGCCTTTGCGGGGACTCGAACCATGGATCATGGCAGGGGTTAGTCATGCATTACGAGTAGAGGGATCTACCGCTGAGCTATCAAGGCAGCGTTGAGATCGTGAACTAAAATCTAAAAATCATAAACATTAGAATGCCGTATTTTTCTTTTGTTTACATAAAAATTGCAATTTTTGCCTCATTGGAATGCTCAATTTGTAACTTAATTATGTGAAACCGTATATCAGACAAAATGTAGATACTTAAAACAGGCAATTCACAGTTCAAACAGGGCGAACTCAGAGTCGTAATTCACGTCCGGATTTTCGGGCAAAACAACGCGGGTTTGTTACATTATCATTCAAAATCAAATCAGCATATTTATAAAATATTGTTTGTAATTCAATAAGAAGTATCAAGCCTACAATCTGTGGCAAAATTTGAAACCAGTCGAATTGTTCGAACATCATGAAATTATGAGGTTTCCGCGAAAAAGGTCAACTTTATCGAAGTAGTCTTTAGGCGTCATTTTGACCTTGATAATGGACGTAAAGTCACTAGTGAAGTTCCATGTATAAACTAGAGACTCTATTCAATTCAAAATTGTGATATTCTGATAGGTGTAAGTAGATAAAAACTTGCAGTAAACATGACATTCAGCCGAGCGAGACGTTTTTAGGGACTGTAGCCTTAAAGTTCCTAGAAAGTAAAATGGGGCACTTTAGCGTTGCAATCTGAACAAATCACCATTTGATCGGAGATGAGAATGTACTCTTTTTTTAGGAATCTATTCATTTTGGTATCATGTTATATATAAAGAAATTCAACTTCAAGTCGAATCATTGACGTCACCGTCACAAAATGTGTAAACGTATGATGTTGTTATTGCAATGCGTTTGATCTCAAGAGAGTGCTTCTATCATTGAAATGCAAGTAGATATTATAAAATTTCATATTTTCATACTTTCTTATGCATTTCCAGTAATGCCGTAATAAAAGGGCATTATGATGGGTACCTGTGCCTCGTGTGGATTATATATAATAATAAGCTTGAAAGGGGTTTTAAAGTTTTATACAGTTTACGTCAGTGCGAAATATACTTAGAAATACGGCTGTACTTTCAATTATAGTCACAACTATTAAAACAGAAAAAAGGATCAAATCTTTTCATGATCATAGAGTCTATTGTAATTATTAAATGAATAAGTAATGACAAATGTATTCTTGATATATGATATTTTAACAAATTGATACCGTTACCCATAGTTGTATCGGTACCATTCAGTACCTTCAAAGAGTTACAGCTTCTTCACACCTTCCCGCCTTGACAAAATCGCTTAGGAGTTAAATGTCACCTTCTCGATATCTAAAAGGTGTGACAATTCTTCTTCACGTGTTCTGTTAGTGTTCTGTTAGATTTTTAAGGAACATTTAACCATGTACATAGAATATATCAAAGATCATAGATTAGCATTTTCCCAATGAACATAAAGCATCCCATTAACAATACTGATTATGTCAAGGAAGTTATGTTACAAATTTCATAAAAATAGTTTATGATGTTATTGCAAAATTGAATGTAGCAGGCAAAGACATATATAATATTTCATTTTTAGGTTACTGGCTTAGGCAAATTACTATACACCATGTACACGAGGAAATAAAATGAACAAAACGTTTACAAATAAATAAGTTTCATTTAACGTAGGCAATGTTTGTAAGACTGACAATATTGTTAATATTGTTCTCTAGCTAGATATTCCGTGACACCAAATGAATTATCACAGAAAAGATGTTAACTTTCTTGGTTAATATGACAAAGAAATTAGTTTTTTTAAGGGAACCTCTATATTCTATAATCTATCCATGCTAACATATTGAAATTGAAATTTGAAAAACAAAAATAAAAATTAAGAGGTGCTTCTCTTCCCATTATATTTAATAATTGTAAACCAAGATAAGACTGCCATACCGTGTTCTCCCGCCAAATTCATCTAGTGATGTTTTGAATGTTCATTGGCTTTACGGTTGAAGTATTCCATTTCAGCATGTCAAATCTGATTGAAATATGATTGAAACACCTTGATACAAGTCGGTCATACACGGTTGCTCGAAACAACTGTGTTAGTTATTGCACCAACAACAACCATTTATTGTTCATGCTAAAGCAAATTTCATTTGAATGAATATGGAATTCTAACAAATTATATATTGGCAGTATAAATTATGTATTGACACTCCCTGGCACTTCGAATATTATTCCTTCAGAATTTTTAGTCCCAGGTACTCCTTACTCAGGAATGAATTGTTATACACTATACGCCAAAAATTATTATTGGACAGCGAAATCAAAATCCATATTGAAGGGCCTAATCATTATTTGTAAATGCAACCCTACTATGAATTTTTGTTTATTGTCATATACAATGGGTGATTTCCTTCTATAATGTTGTTTCCATCCCTCCTTGTCCTGACCTTTATTATAAACAAAGATTCAGAGTGCAGGGCCCTATTGTTAAAAATTGATTGGACAATTTAAACAAAAGTCCATATATGGACTTTTGTTTAAATTGTCCAATCAATTTTTATTTTGCCTATGATAATTTATGTTTACCCCAACCGCCAAAAACGCGGAATCTATGTTTCCAGACAATTTTCATTATTGAATGTAAAAAAGAAACTTGGTATTTGTCTAGTTTTAAACCTTGGCATGTAATGGCAGAGAACGATAAATTTACAAAACAGCATTTGCTTGAATATACTTTATACAAATTGCCTCATCAGATTAAATATTTATTTCAGAGGATTTATTAAGATTCACGCAAATTATCCACTCAGATAATTTGCAGCAGAGTATGTTATGCAGATATAATTTTATAATGTACGGTATCTTCTTCAATAATATTTGATATCCACAAATCTATTTAATGCAATGTATTTTCTTTTATTACCATGACTCTATTAATTACGACTAAGCAATCCTGCAATATGTCATCGAGTTACGCCTAAAATCATACAATACGCAAAATGACATGAACCTGATCTTGCACTATAGGGGATACACATTATTCATCAATTAAACTCAACTGGATAAAACAGATGTAACTGAAAACGACTGATAAATACATATCAACCCAAATCTTCATTTTGCTACGATTAAGGCCGGTGTAAAAAGAGAATGTCGTCACTTTATTTTGCAACGTTTGATTTAGACTACATACAAAACAACAAAATGGTCAGTTATTAGATTTGCGATGATAATTTAATATGCTGTTGAAAATGTATCATGTTTTTAACCTTCGCGAAACACCAGTTTCATCTCGGTTTTCATTGTTTTTTCTTCAGTCACTAAAATTGTTGATATTATGAAATTGCATGTCATTTAGACAGTGAGTTGTTATTGCGAGATTTCCCTTTCCTTTATAAGAAATTATACATTGAAAACAACAAAATGGTAAGTTACCGTATTAGCTTTGCGATGATAATTTAATATGCTGTTGAAAATGTATCAGTTTCATTTCAGTTTTTTTTGTTATATTTACTTCAGTCAATAAAATTGTGGGTGCAATATGAAATTGCATGTCATTTAAAATTCAAGCTCATTCAAATACTTTAATTGTATCGCTATTATGAAACTGACCTGTTGTACTGGTTTTGATTTACTTCCTTCAATACTTGGTAATCACTTGACCTCAGGTGACTGTTCTCTTTACTAACACTTGTAGAGAAATGCAAAAGAGGTGAAATGTAAATATTTTAGGCCTTAAGGGGGACCCTGAAAATCACCCTGAATTTACCGCTGTAGGGTCGACCTTTATTTTTCTCGTTAAACGATCTCACCAAAAAATTTGAAGTCTGAAAGCGATGGCTCATTTTTTCTAAGCCTTCTTTTTTTTATCAGCCTACCCAGCAAGTGTTTGTGAATGGTTCATAAGTTATAATATAATAAGATAATGTTTTTCTACATTGTCAATTACAATGTTCAATCTTAAACTAAACAACTTCAGTCATACGTCCTTAGAATAAATGCTTCAATAAAAAAAGAAAGCGTTAATGTCAATGACATTATTTTTTAATAGTCTTCGTCTTACGTGGTAGTACATGAGTGGGAACAAAATATGATATTAATTATGTACATATCACATTTAATTTTGACATATCCCATCTTAAAATTTCAAATACACAGCAATCTACGAATTATGAAAGACGCAAAGTTAACGGATTGCATTGTGATCGTAAATGTCATGCTGCTTCAATTTGTGAAATTACTACTGATTGATAATATTGTCAATTATATTAATGAATGCACATAAAGCAAAGGTAAAGTTTGGCTCATGATATTTTGATCATGGTATGTCACTCTTACTATTGTTTGATATTGAACCAAATGATAGAGGTTTCTTGATAACATGGTTCAATGTCGTTTACTTTCGTTGACACCAACAAACGTCATGCTAATGTTTGATTTCTTATAAAATACTAACGGGGAGCCCGCTAGTCCCAGAGCTGTGACCATGGACCATCATTGGCTATTGTAATTTCTATAGGTCCTAGGTCACAGGAATAATGTGTAATACTTTGGCCATTTAAGCTTTCTAAGTTTTGACATGAAATATTTGAGAAATAAAAAGCCTAAAAAAATTCTACTCAGCATAGGCAACATCCTCTATTAGTGTAGAATCATTACAAACCTAATTTAAACCCAAAGATGAAATTTATCATCAAAAATCTGGACATTAACAAAGTCGATATTGTCAAATTCGGAAACCCAATGTTACAACATACAAGGTAAGTTTTGGCCCCAAAATCACACATTGTGATTCTAAATGTTAACAAATTACCTATTATGAGATGCACAAGACACTCAAGAAGCATAATAATCATACAATTTGTAAGCAACTTCAATATTTAAGCTGAATTAGTGGTGTGGACTTAGTCCAAAGATGGTCTGTATACACATGCTTAAATGGCAGTTTTACTACATAGCATTTTCCATGACTTGACACTAAGTCAAGTCATGGTGCCAGGACTAGGAGCCCGCGCAACGCGTGAAAATTATTTTGGGTTGACTAAGAATTATGCTGATCAAATGTTGTCGTCACAGGTTATACTTGATAAATCGACCTCTAGATGACCTTAGACCTTACAAGTCACTTTGTAACTACCAGCATGTTATTATAAAGATCATGCTGAACAAAATTTAGTTACCATAGGTCATTCCTGGACAATTTGACCTGCAGATGACCTTCGGACCTGTCGGGTCAATTTTAAACGCCCATCAATGTAATGTGGGTTGGTCAAGGATCCTACTGACCCAATTTGGTAGCCATAGGTAATTCCTAGCCAAATTGACCTTAGATGACCTTTGACCTGTCAGGTCATTTCGAAACCACCGTAACAAACCGTATGCCAAATATCAGCACCAAACGTCAAAGCACAACGAATTGCATAGCCGGATATACATACATATTTGCAGACAGAGCTCATTTTTAGTAATATTAATATTTGCTTTTACAAATATAGTGAAATAGTTGTTGATAGTTATGTCAGGTTTAATTTGCAAATACCTCTTTCAAGTGTGTTTTCCCATGCACAATTTCCCCCCTTAGTTGTTGTTATTGTTGTTGATGATGATGATGATGGGGCACATATGGCTACATGCAGATCATTTTCTAAAATCCACAACTCAAACCAACTTAAATATATTTCTTTCTTAATATCAAAGTATTTTCTTGAAACTACAGTGAACTAAACAAAAGCTTAACTTTAACATAGTTGACGTGTTTTTTTCCTTACATATTTCTCTTCATTTAACCCAGTTGAAAATCATCAAATTTCACTATAAAGACTTTTGTCTAGTTATTTTTAATAAAACAAAGTACAAAACGGAATTACAAAATAGTACCGCCATTTGTTTGAGATAGGCCTATAAGAAACACACCATGAAGAAAAATCTTATCAACACCAGGATATGATATTCGAACACGTATATTATTGACATAAACATTGTACAAGGAAATCATATTGGTACTACCATTCTAACAAGATTCTAATAAATTATACAAAAAGCAAGAAATTCCACAAAAAGATATGAGGAAAACTGCTTTTAGAAGAAGCTGAATAGATGTTAAAAGATATCTTCCCAGCTCATTGTGTATATTGAATATAAACTAAATACTAGTATTAAAGAAAGATCTAGGACCCAAATGGAAATAAACTTCATGAGAGACTTTCTTGGGTTATCCTTGCCTATCAGCTTTCTTTCTTTTTTTTCCTTTATGTAATACATAATACACAATCTTTTAATACAGTGCGCAAGATGCTAAGATGTTTTTCTCCCAGTAAGGATGCTAACACTTATTGCGTGTCCGTTTCGTTTATACTCATTTAAAATGCCACAGAGCTTTCCAGTAAATCTCACTCACAACAACACACTCAAACGATAAGCTTTATCTCCCACAATATATCACCAAGAAGAAGATAACGTCGTCACTAAACTCTGCAGCAGCGCTGTAGGAAACAGAACAGATAATCAATGAACGACGTGAAAACATTTGATTTAGTCTGCACTCAACCTTTGAGACGCAATTAAATGGCTAAGTGAAGTGGATTATTTAATCTACGGAGCACTCTATGGGTTTCAAATTACTTTAATACTTTTAAATGTTGCATTACTTAATGCCATTGTCGTCGTAAAACCATAGGTGGATATTGTAAATCGAGTTCATTTATATCTTTCAGCCAGTTGAGAAAATAAAGTATTAAACAGTTGTCTATGAAATCGATGTTGTCTGCCTAAGATTTGATTGACTGTAGGGGATTGACCTGATGTTCTTAGTGCATTCGGAACAGCAGGGGTTAAAGTTCAACTGTAATTATAAAAGGAATTTTAAAGTCCTTAAGCAAATATATTGCATGATTAAAAACACAAAATTTAATATTGTATTAATTTTCTGACAAAACAAGAAAAGAAATACATTGTACAGGTGGTCCAATTTCATAATTGTTGGCCGTAAAGTAGGAGTGTTTTTGTATGGAATAAAAATGGGTGACCTTGGAAAATTTATCATTATCTGCCTTATTTTAACGTCATATTTGTTCATTTTTTCAGCACAGATAACAGATAACATGTACATAATAAATTAGTAAACATTGCTCCGGTTGAAGGAGCCGATCAATGACAAAACTCAATACAGTACAATCTTGCAAACTAAAGAAATTGGACCAGAAAATTTTACATCTAAATTTTTGACAAAGCATAACTTTTGTTGTACACTACCGATTGAAATGAAACAAACGGTATATGAAAGTTCAATTCATTGGCCATAAAATGTATCTTTACATACTTTCTTACTACCCGTTAAATTTACAAAAAATACAAGCAAAGATTGTAAGGTTTATTCTGGGACACCCTGTATTGTATGTAGATCAACGTGATCAAAGTATCAAGTAAATATATGCTTTCGTATTTATTCACAGAAACTTAAATATTTCCAGTTAGAGATATCTGAGAGTTGATATTTTACCTTGAAAAGTGAAGACATAACCATTATTAAAGGGCATGCTTTAACCTTAAAATGTTTCTCAGGCGCTACACCCTACAAATTCAACAAAGCCAGTACTTAAAAAAGATTACTCCTTAAAATAGCATGAATAGAAATTCTAGATGTCGCAATAACGTTACTATCTTGACAGAGCAGAGAAATGCTGAAGTTACGCGTCTCAAGGCTTCCCAAGAAATAAGTGAGAACTTTGAGGAGATTTATAGTCCATCTTCAATATGCGTATTCCTCTTTTTTCTTAAAGCTCTGAAGGAAGAAAAATCACAAAACATTTCAGAGTCTCCAATGCAGCATCGTCGTAAGCTGCTGCTGTTATATCGCATACCCACCGGCTTTCGTCAATGCTGGGAAGGTAACAGACTCGCGTGGAGAAGGAGGTGTGGAGATCCCCTCTCCGCAAATAACAAATTGTTGAGTCTGGCCCAATCTGGCCGTCCCCCTTTACCTTATCCACCAATGTTTACGACCGTATGTGCAACATACTTAGTTATCATAAGAGGTACTATACTGTTAAAATATGTTATACCTTGCCTGATTTACCAGCAACGTACTATTTGCCTTACTCACCTCACAAGCATAAAAAGACTTTGACAGGTTTATATCGATTTTTTCTGTTCCTTTAGGTTTTTGTACGGCATTACTACAAACATGTAATAAAATGCGCTTTAGTTAACTTACTTTCTGCTACCGAAGGCAAACTCTCTCAAATTGACATTGCGCTTTGTATCAGGCTTGTGACTGTAATAAAACAGACAATATTTAAGGTGTGTCACAGTATGTTTTTTGTATTGACTTAAACATATTAAAATTTTAATTCCCGACATGTAGCATTTTAATTAACACAGTTTCATAGGTTAAGTGAATCTATAACTGCGCTGATGTAAAACAATAATATACGAATGAGAAACAGAACATAAGCATCGAGATTCTTTTAATCTACGGTATCACGAACAGAGTTTTTTAACATGTTTAATGTCTAGGGTTGCTTTTACGAATCGAATCAACTTTGTCAAACACATCTTGTGTATTTTTTTTTTCAAAAACAGGTGTGCATACCTTATTGGCATTGGCATTGTATAATTTTATGGTTTTTAAATGGCATGATTTACAACCGCTTTGAGAAGTATACTTTGAATTAGTACTATTAAATATAAAATGCACATCATTTCTTATCTGACAAAACTAACCTTTTCCTAGGTAAACTGATTATTGTTTGTGCACTGTTAATGGGCACGATCTGTCATTTGTTGAGGCAGCTGACGGTTAAATTGCACTCATTTCTCTGTTGATGCAATCAATGTCACTGTTAATGACAGGTACGGATCGATAGGACAAGGGGGTCTAGTATTGGATGGGATGGGACTACATTGTTACAAATATGCCAAGTCCTGCTATATCGATATATCGGTAATTACAAGAAAGAGAGGTCGAGATAATCATTTTTAATATATTTTTGAGTGTGTGCGTACCGAAAAAAGAAACTTTACATCTGCAGCTATTTACATATATGGTTTTGTTTATACTATATTAGAAATTCTATTTCCCGATATGCAATAATATTTGTCTTGCTTATACGAGAATGTGTTCTGATATTGAGTTATATTTCAATATAAAGCCAACTATCTAACACTCTCTGCAGTGCTAAATCAACATACCAGTGTCATTTGTATGCCCCTCCCCCGAATTGCCAAACGAAAAAGAGACTGTACTTTTGTAAAGACAGCTAATTTGTCATGATACAACAACAAAGTACAGAATGAATATTTTACTTAATGGAACTTGCTTAAATAATTCATTTGAATATTCTATAAAGATGCGCTTTTATTGAATGATTTGATAGCATTTTGATATAAGAGGTACTGTTAAAATATGTTACATGTTATTTGCCTGATTTACCAGCAACGTACTTTTTCCCTTACTCACCTCACAAGCATAAAAAGGCTTTGACAGGTTTATATCGATTTTTTCTGTTCCCTTTAGGTTTTCGTACGACATTACTACAAACATGTAATAAAATGCGCTTTAGTTAACTTACTTTCTACTACCGAAGGCAAAATCTCTCAAATTGACATTGCGCTTTGTATCAGGCCTGT
Source organism: Ophiothrix spiculata (assembly GCA_000969725.1). Lineage (NCBI taxonomy): Eukaryota > Metazoa > Echinodermata > Ophiuroidea > Amphilepidida > Ophiotrichidae > Ophiothrix > Ophiothrix spiculata. The sequence goes on along the minus strand of JXSR01S039908.1, from coordinate 2,357 downwards.
GACTGTAATAAAAACAGACAACATTTAAGGTATGCCACGGTATGTTTTTTGTATTGACTTAAACATATTAAAATTTTAATTCCTGACATGTAGCATTTTAATTAACACAGTTTCATAGGTTAACTGAATCTATATATAACTGCGCTGATGTAAAAAAATAATATACGAATAAGAAATAGAACATAAGCATCGAGATACTTTTAATCTACGGTATCACGAACAGAGTTTTTTAACATGTTTAATGTCTAAGGTTGCTTTTACGAATCGAATCAACTCTGTCAAACGCATCTTGTGTATTTTTTTCAAAAACAGGTGTGCTTACCTTATTGGCATTGGCATTGTATAATATTATTGTTTTTAAATGGCAGGATTTACAACCTCTTTGAGAAGTATACTTTGAATTAGTACTATTAAATATAAAATGCACATCATTTAATTATCTGACAAAACTAACCTTTTCCTAGGTAAATTTATTATTGTTTGTGCACTGTCATTTGTTGAGGCAGCTGACGGTCAAATTGCGCTCATTTCTCTGTTGATGCAATCAATGTCACTGTTAATGACAGGTATGGATCGATGGGACAAGGGGGTCTAGTATTGGATGGGATGGGACTACATTGTTACAAATATGCCAAGTCCTGCTATATACCGGTGTGAAAGGAATCTTAGTGCCCCTGAAATAGTAGTCCGCCTTCCATAGACCATAACGGAGTAAAGCGTGAAACTAATGTTGCGCGAGAGGTGTTAGCCTATACTTTACTGTGCAACCCGGCCAATAAGAACGGGTGACGTACATTCCTGCTACACCAGTTATTACAAGAAAGACAGGTCGAGATAATCATTTTCTAACATATTTTTGAGTGTGTGCGTACCGAAAAAAGAAACTTGACATCTGAAGTTATTTATATACAAGGTTTTTTCTATACTTTATTAGAAATTCTACGTCCTGATAAGCAATAATATTGTTCCTGCTTATACGAGAATGTGTTCTGATATTGAGTTATTTTTCAATAAAAAGCAAACTATCTAACACTCTCCGCAGTGCTAAATTAACATGCCAGTGTCATTTGTATTCCCCCCCCCCCCCGAGTTGCCAAAATAAAAAGAGACTGTACTTTTGTAAAGACAGCTAATTTATCATGATACAACAACACAGTACAGAATGCATATATTGCTTAATGGAACTTGCTTAAATAATTCATTTGAATATTCTATAAAAGCACGCTTTTATTGAAAGATTTGATAGCATTTTTGATATGCGAATAAGCGATGTTGATTGTAATTTGCTTTACGGATTGAAATAGAATTTTCAATAGTCAATGAAACATAGTTGACTTGCTTCTATCATCAAGTCATTATGTTATTTCCATTGCGGGATTTTTTTCTTTGAAGATTTAAAACCCTCCTATAATTTTATTTAGATACAAGCACGATTCCTTATTTATGAAGCATTTAGTGAACAAAATCAAAGGTTACACACAGTACTGGTTACACATATCTCGATGGTTAACGCTTGTCGTCTATCCAGGGGGAGTTACAACTAAACTTTTTTTCCACACTGCATAAAAACGCAAAAGCAACCGACCCCAGGCATTTGGGTAATCTCTTTAACATCCTTTGCAGTAATTTTGATGAAAATAATTAGGGGGGGGGGGTACCACCTAAGGTGGGGTTAGTTAGGGTAGGCCGTCACATTTGGGATGTAGGGTGGTGAAGCCTCGGAAAATTGCCATTTTGAAAAATATATGCATACTATGACACTGAAACTTGCGGGGCATGTTAGAATCATCACCCGACAAAAAAAATCCCCGATGAATTTACGTTATTTAGAACTTTAATCGCAAAATTTCGATTTTGGTGGCCATTTTTGTCAAAATTCCGATTTTCGACGCGAAAGACCTTTATGACATCATAAGTACGTAACGCCTTCGCCGATTTTTGTGATCTTGGTATCGGTGTATAGGGGGTTGACCATACCAGACTGTCCTATCTATTGGTAGCAAAACCAAGTTAATAGGGGGTTGCGTTCCAAAACTTTAGGGGGGTTCCAACAACCCCGCCCCCCCCCTCCTTGGGTAGACGTGTAACAAGAATATCCTGGTTAGACGAGGGTTAAGATATCTTGAAAAACAAATCGAGGTGATTTTACATTAAAGTAAAATCGCCACGTTATCTGACTCTGTCTTTTGTTTTTAAAGATCTGCATAAACAAATCATATTCCAGGAAAAAATTCTATGACACTAATTTGCCAAGAAAAGGGAGGACATACACTCTTATAACGAAAGGATCAAATTTGATCCCATAAAGTATCAAATATGAGCTTATCCTTTTTGGGATCAAATTTGATCCTTTTTGG
>JXSR01S039902.1:101585-112076 GCA_000969725.1 Ophiothrix spiculata | reverse complement strand
CTAGACCATATATGTTTGTCCATTTTTGTAGAAGAGATATGTCCATTATCTTTCAATGGAGACCAAGCACAAGCATGACATGGTAACCAGTCGCTTTAAAGTCACTTTGCATGTAAAGTCAATGGAGACGTATTCACCGGTGTGTATCCATAAGGTTAGGTTCAGAGTTATTACTAAGCAAATTAAGGCAATAATTGCCTTGGGTCAGAAATAGCTCCATCAAATATTATGGATATTTTACATACTAACTACAAAAATGATGAAAATATCAATTTTTGATAAAATGTTTCATATTTTCGTTTTTCTTTCCAATTTTCTGTCTTTCACACCTTGGAGGAGTCCATTGAATTTAATGCTATCGGGATTAGCCTGGCTTTCAGTCAAATGTTATTAAATATAAAAAACGTATTGTGGAAATTTGGTATCCTATGAAAGGTCTACATCTACTCTATATATTCTGAGATAGGATATGTTCATGATTTTAAATAACGAAGTTCTACCAGAAAAGGCAACTTTTTTTAGCCGCCTATATTTCATTTATTGTAATCTTGTTCATTTATTTGATACAATATTTGATAAGCTAGTAAACTACAATCTGTCGGTAGGTGGCAATATTTCGCCTTCTTCTCTCCAATGTATATTCATATATTTTTGCAGTATCGCTATCTGGGCGGTGGGTATGAATATTCATAAGGTGGATTACAAGATCTTAAAATCGAATTAATTCTCTGGAAAAAGTCTGAATTTCAGACAATTTTACGCAGAGCAGATAAAAGAAAGTCTTAAAAACATTTTACAATTTTAAAAAGTGTGAATTTTTAAACTGTATGTCCAATAACGAGACATTTATCGGAGTCTTTATTTTGAAAAAGAGCGATGAAATTGGGTCTCAAAATTTAATCTAAAATTAATACTTACCAGTATTATATATTTTAACTGTACCGCTGAAAACAAAGATTGCACCTTTATGTGTTAATTCATCCCAAAATATTACGATAAATATTGATAAAACAGATTTGATGTAGTATGTTTGCTCTTGTGTGTCAAATCACAGTGAAATTGTCGTGAAATTTGACTATATAATGATCAATGCGCATGCGTAATGCAACGTAAACAACAGCTTTGAATGTGTAGGATATAGTTAATAAATGCCGATAACTCACACAAGCTAGTTTCGTGGCTAAGCGGTTATAACACAAGTTTCGTATGCAGGAGGTAGCGGGTTCGATTCCCGTCATAGTCGTTTTGTAAATTTCTACATTTTTTTTTGCCGGGGCGTGTTGATTTTTCTTCAATTATTCACTGTCAGGAATAAAATTCACGGATTTTTGACATAATTTATATAAAAGAACCCAAAAGGCTACTTCTCGGTCAAAAAAAAACACATGCCAGGTTCATTAATTTTCACGTGAAATGCAATTTATTTCAGCACAGCGAGGGCCAGGCCATTCAAAGCGCAAGATCCGAGCTACATGCGCGCTGCGGGTATCAGATTCATACCCGTCGTGACAAAGGTGCTGGTTGTCGAAATCTTGGTGCCTTGTTATCGCAATACAAATTGCGGGCAAGTATGAAGAGCCGATATTAGGTACCTTTCGTTCACCACATCAGCGTATTTATTTCTCTTGTTTAAAGTTTTAAAGGCAAAATATATTTTCCAAATTTCATCAATCTGAGTTTTTATATTTTTGCTAGTGGAATCGACCAAACTGACGTCTTTTTATCTTCTAAAACAAGATTGATATAGGGGTTGAAATTTGTATGTCTAAAAAGGCTCAAAATTAATGATTTTTATAGAAAATACCATATAATGCATCATTTTTTACCAATAGCAAAAAATTGACTCACATTTTAAAGGAAAAACTCAAAATTTTCATACCCACATTCCCAATTTGCATTTGCTTTCTCCTTGTTCAAATAACAGGGGTTCAAAGTCAGTTTTATTAGCAGGTCACGTTAATAAAAAAAATCTTGCAACCAAGATTTTGTAATATCAATCGCGAGATCTGGAATACACATTGCTCATTATAAGCTCATTTGCATAGGACCATACGACACACTGTCTCCCCTTTAAAATGACACCAAATGTGTAACAATAGCTTCCTTAATGGCTGAGTAATTCCACTTTCTTAGCAGGTAGGTCACAGTCAGCGTTTGACAAAATTGAGCAGTATCTGTGACAATCGTACTGATTATGATGCTATTGGATAAATCAGTAAATGAATGGATGAATGAATAAGTTGTTTGTATTCATTAACAAAACAAAGTTCACTTACCTGAACTAAATGCGACTAAAATCTCAGTATGCACCTGTCCGTGCATGACATCCCGTTTCACCATGGAAATGGTTTCACGTAAATGTTTTAAGTTTTGATACCACGTTTCACTAACATCAAATTTTTCTACACAACTTGCTTTTGTGAACCAACTTAAAGTTGGTCTATGGATGAGTTTTAATCAGATTTAGTAATCTCTCCATGATAAATCCTGGATTGAACACCAAATGATCACTTTAGAGGAAGTACCAGACAAGATGGATTAATTAAATAAACTCTAAAACTTTTAATCTTATCCTCACTTTTTGTTATTCAAAAACAAACTGTTATTCAGTATTACCAAGTTAATTCATTCATCCATTTATTACCGATTTATCCTATAGCATCATAATCAACAAGATGACACAGATACTGCTCAATTTTGTCAAACGCTGACTGTGACCTACCTGCTAAGAAAGTGGAATTACTCAGCCATTAAGGAAGCTATTGTTACAAATTTGGTGTCAATTTAAAGAGGAGATTACTAGCTAATCAAATATTGTAACAAATATTTGAACAAGATTACAATTAATGAAATAAAGGCGGCTTAAAAAAGTTTCCAAACTTTTTGTGAAGATTTTGAGGTTTAGTTCAATTAAACAGTATGCTAATAAAGATTGTATCACATTTTTATCTTTAATATCCCAATTTTTTTCCTAATGATTTATAAGAGACAATTTCTCTATTCTATTTAAACTAGAAAACTTTAAAGTGGCATATATTTTGACTAGGTTGACGTACGTATTTGGTAAAAGTTATACATTTTCTAACATGAAATTTGACAAGAAATGTGTTAATGCCATTAATTTGCAGATGGTGTACACAAGAAAGAGTTATTACCGATAAATAACCAAAAAGTTTTTTCATGGTTTTGGGATCTAACCACAATAAAATTAGCCACCAAATTCATTTGGTTTATCGAGGGCCATCAGTAAAACCTTCAATCAGTATTTGTTTCATTTTGATACATCATTCTCCAACAAAAGCTCATAGTGCCAAGTTGATTGACGAAAATGCACATGTATTTTATTTTGCACCCTGTATAAATTTTACCCTTCCTATATAATTTCAGTAAAAATCAAAGTCTTTATAATAAGCTTTTCTACAGCAATATATAAGTTTGTAGGTCTATTATGGTTGTACTGATTTAACAAGATACCAAGTAATGCTATTATTACCGTATAGGAGATCTGAGCTTTGAAACTCTGATAGACATCATATTCAATGTACAAGAACCCTTGAAGCTTATTCCATGTTGAAGAATATATATCATATCAATTTCGTCTTAAAAACATCAAGAGAAAACAAAACTCGCTTTTCATGCGCTGTTTAAAAGTTCAACAGCTGTTTACATTATTTCAAATTCCCTCTGAAAATTGTCGGCGAAATCTGCTTTATTGGTTTTAGTTTTAAGAAGGGATCTCATAGAAATGAACCTTGATATTAAAGTCAAGTTGCTATAAGTATTAAAGCTTGCTAGTCCGAAGGTTTGCCAGTCCAAAGGTTTGTTAGTCCGAAGGTTCGCCAGTCTAAAAATGAAATAGGGTTTGCTAGTCCGAAAATGAAATACGGTTGGTTCGGAAATGAAATAAACAAATTTGCTGATCAACATAATTATTTTCGAACTAATGGACCTTATTTCATCATCAGACTACCAAAACCTTTTTTAAATTCTGACTCATGAACTTTATTTTCGGACTGACGGAGGTTTTTTTTTTAAATTCGGACTGGCAAAGCCACAGGTATAGGAAAATACGCTTTATAGCGAACTATCTCGGACAAGCGGGACATTACCATCATTGCATGCAATTTAAACAATTAAGTGCATAATGGGGTCTAATTGGACCCAGGATTTTGTTTTTAGCGTGAAAATGCAAGATAAGCTAATGTCGCCGCTTTATGTAATTACCAATATAGTGGTTGTACTGTGATTCCTATTACACATAGCAGTAAAAGTAACATTAATAAAGTACTCTTGAACCAAAGACCCTGCTACACACAATCAGAAATTCCATAAACTCGCCAATTTATAAAGTGAGATATGCAGAGATGCTTTAAAGGTCACGTATCTCCATCTTCTAATGGTCATTTGATGTGCAAACTTGCCTTCTAAGTGGTTTTCATTGCGACGCGTAGAATATCTTGTCACCTTGTGTTCATTCTGAAATGTACCGGTAATTAACAGTTAGGAATTGGGCACACTAGCATTAATAAAAAGGACATCTTAAAATAGGTTGGGACTCACTCGCAACAGGTCTTTAATAATGATGAGAGAATTATAGGATCATTTGACAATTGTGGAAAAGATACACGACTAATTATCACTCAGTAGATATAAACACGACAAATTCATTGGTTAATAGCTGAAAAAGGATATTACCGTATCACATAATCTGGCATTTGTATTTAACAGATTCAAGGCCTAGATATACTTCGTCATTTTTGTAGTCATTTTCATTCAGAATTTGTGTTGAATTTTCATTCGGAATGAACATTTCCATTTCAAGTTTTTCTCATGGTGTAAAATTATTGTCATGGAGTAAAAAAAATTTTGGTAATCGTTGTTTACCAAATTACCTTGGTTTTTCATTTTAATCTGAAAGCTGTCCTTGATAGGTACTGTGGAATTTATTCTCAAGAAAAGATTTGCGCACTGCTTCATATATTTCTCAAATAAGAAACATTTTCATTCGGAAGGTTTGCCACTGTCCAAAGTTTTTAAATCATTCTAATTGCAGTTATAGCGGTCATATTGTCTGGAAACTCGAGGACATCATGCATTCAGTTGTCTGGATTTAGCAATTGGTAAAAATACTAAGTCTATCTAGCCCTTAAACAATCTTTTATGATTTTACTTATTAAGAAGTTCAGTAGAATTATCTTTGCTCACAAGAAATAATATTATTATAAAAAACCTTTGATTTGGTGGTCTCCTCCATCTCAGAAGAAAAGATTACTGTGGCAGACTTCTGAGGAATGATGAGGATTAAATATCTTGATTTCCTGCGTGGATAAGTAGATCTGTCAATAGAAATAATATATCCCATAATTATTAATTTGAATAATTACTAGTTGAATTTTTGCTCCTTTGCATGATCCGAATCATTGCTACCTATTTACCGGGATAGGTTTGTTTACTTGATGGTTTCGAGGTTTCAAAAGGATACATTCTTGAAAACGTGTTGCGTACGATCTAGAAGCACATTGGCATAATAAACGGCAAAGAGCTTCACACTACAAAAATGATTATTGCGTTATTACGTAATTCCGACTCAAAAGTGATGATTTATAAATATTCAATTCAATTTTTTTGATATCATTCAAAACTAGTAAGTACCAAAAACTCAAAATTAGGAAAAAAATCAATATAATTCATTTGAGTATGCTAACTACACATATTAAATGCAGGTAAATTGGGAAAGAAATGGGTACATCACACCCTTATACATAATTTGGTGTTGTTGTTGCATTTATTGATACTTTTGAGTGAACCAAACTCAACTCAAATCAGTTCAAATTAGTCAATCTCTGTATGGGAACTAAATCATTTGCAGAAGAAGAAAATTGTGTAATTTGTACACATAAAAGTTGAGTTGTAGCAAAAAATGAGACCGAAAGAAGAAGATGATACTAATGTGCCTCTTGTGATGTTCTCAACGATATGCGATGAATGCTGAATACGTTTGTGACAGGTATCTTTATTGATATGTTATAAAGTTGATTTATAAAAGAATATATGAAAAAATTAGAGTAAATTTCTGGTCACTTGTATACCGTATGTTACAGTACACCAAATTAAATTTCTTAGAGGTGTCTTTTGACTTAAAATGAAAGAAATTGCCAAATTTAAACTACGTTCAAATAATTTCTCTTCAGTACTTTCTTGAAACTACATTTAAAACATTCCTCTTCAGTACTTTCTTGAAACGACGTCTCGACACCATCCAGCAGGGACCAATACTTTACTTCACAAAATTCAAAAATCAATATCACTTACCTACGTAAAAAGTTAATGTGTTCATGTAGCAGTGCTTAAAAGCTTCCTTTTCCCATGAATTTGAAATTCTACATTTGTGGATATCTCGTACTCAGGGATTTGCGTTTATATTCCATTAATTCCCTTGTGGGAATTTATACATATAATAGCGAAAGTATTTAATATTGAACAGAACATTCTGAAGAAACCTTAAAGTTTGATACAATCTGGGGGTAAAATGAAAAGATAATAAACATAGAAGTTTTGTATCAGTCGATTCAGCTGTATATAATGTTTAATAAAAGCAAAACATGTATGTGTTTTTGATGAAATTTTTCATTTTTCACTTTTGCAAATAGTATACGGTTACTTGGAGAATTACCCGATTTCACTATCAAATCAAAATGAAATATTATTTAATAACTGACTAACCGTACAGATTATCAACACGAAATGTTTCCCAACATGTTGTTATCATTCAAAGTTTGGACATGAAACCTCTTTTCTTGCCACTGGTTCAAAAAGGCAATAGACTTGATATTATGCTTATTCATAACATTGTCAAAGGTTCGTATGTTCAAAAGAGGTTTTAAAGTTTGACCAGGTTTAAAGTTAGACCTGATTTAAGGCAAATTTGATTCACGGCTAAAACATATTTCCTTCACCAATATTGTCATATTTTTTGGGTTGTTTGGATGATTGCATTTCAAAAATGTTATAAAAGGTTCTTAGATCCAGTCTAACTCTTAAACCTCTTAGTGCATACGGACCTAAGACAATAGATTCTGCATCCATTCAGATGATTCGCCCCTTTGAAGCTCCAAACCCTGCATCACTCTTAAAAATGCCTGGTCAAATTTGACTAGATGCCGGGTGCAATAAGAGCTCATTAGATTCTAGTCATTTTTGACTAGATTATCTAGTCAACTTGACCAAATATCTAGTCATTATGACTAGATAATCTAGTCAAAAATGACTAGATATCTGGTGAGCTCTTATTTCAACCGGCATCTAGTCAAATTTGACTAGACTAGGCATTTTTAAGAGTGTGAGTGTATTTGTGACCATTTTCACCTTTTCTAAAACATTTGCAAAGACATGACTCTTCACTGAACATCACTTGACTTCCAGAAGTCACGTTATGGTCCGAAAAGGGTTATCATGGAGTTAAACGCGCTCAAAGATTCATAAAATTTTGAAAATAAAATATATTTTCATAAAAGTGAATTCAAATCAAAGATGACAAAATTTACAACAAAATGATGGTTGAACTATATGTCGAGGTTAAGTAATTACAAATTTACATCAAAAAGAAGTTTCTGTCACATTCCCCAAAAATTCGCCCACCATGTCCACCAAGATGGCCGCCAATTCATTTTCCCATGGAGATCAATGCAAAATATAAACCATTTTAGCTTCTTAGAGCGTCACTTTTATGATTTCTAGTAAAATACAGAATTTTCAGAGGTAATTTGAAGTAAAATATTCTTTCCATTAAGTTGCAAACAAACAAGGCTACAGAGAAATTATTAATGACAAATGATGCAGTTTTTAAAACGGAATGCACCATTTGACTCATGAGCTAAATAGATCTTAACAAATCCCTGCGTGTAAAAATCAGAAAAAATATCAGAATAACTAAACATCAAAGCTTTTTTAAAATATAATTTGTGATATGCATGTATTTTGTGTATGACAAATCTAAGGGTAGATTTACCACTTCGACCATGAAGATAAATTCCATAATATGTTCATTATGGCTAATGATAGTAAAGATTGCTGGGAAATCCTAATTTTTATCGATAAAAAAAACATGAGTCTGATAGATTTAATCGAAATTATAACCTGAGCGTCAAGTTCGCTATATATGCAATACTTTAGATGAAAATTTTTGTTATTTGCGTCAAAAGAAGTACACTTTTTTACAGGCCATGTTAAGTGTGACAGAGCTCATTTGAGTTGTAAATATATCATGTGTGGTATCAAATTAAAGCTAATGAAATATATAATGTAACTTAGTCATTTGAATGCTTCAACTTCAAAATGACATATTTTCAATGGAATTGATCAGAGTTTCTAAAAAAAATAAATCATATATGTGACCCATCATATCGAAAGGTACCTTAAGGGTCCCAAAATGAAAATTGATATTTTGGTCTCATCTGAAAGTTCATATTTTAAGCTTTAAAATGACACCTTGCTTTTAGTTATTGGATGTTCGATTGCAAAGTTACATCCAAATTGGTAAAAGGCATCAAGCCGATTCAGAAAACTATAGTTCTGAGAAAATCAAGTTTTAAAGTTTCTGTACTGGTAAAACTTGAATGGAGAAAGGATTTGTATATTGGTTTTTACCTATGTTTTGGATGTTGGAGCCTGATTAATATGATAGAGTACACTTCAAAGGTAACGTTTCTGATGAAATTAGAAATTCGACCTTGGATGTGATTTTCTACTTTGCTCAACTTTAATGGCCGGTATCTCGTAATTTACTATGCCGGTATTCCGGTACCTTTCGATATGATGGGTCACATGTTCTAAACTATCAATATAGAGAAACATTTAAGTTAACATAAAGATTATTTGTCCTCAATATGTACCACTCTCAAAAAATACGACTTGAAACGTTAGCACTAACACCGTTTGCTTTACACAAAACGGATTATAGAAACTTCAAATCAGCATTAACTATATTCAGTACCAGAGAAACTGAAAATAATTAATGGAAAATGGCTTTGTTGGTTACAATATAAGTATCCCTACACACTTTCGTCGTGAACATCATATGGGCATTGATAATGAGCTTCGGCTATTCGCTCAAGATAGGATACAGCATCATTAAAAATAACATTACAAACATTAGATATCAAAATAATTAATGGAAATTGTTCTTGTATTTCAACAATAATATCTGTAACCAAATAATGTCTTTCAATTCTTAAATTAAAACATATCGTCGAAAAAAGGCCCAATACGACAGCCAAAAATACCCCTACACAATACGTATGCTTGAGGAAATATAATTTTGGCGGCCATATTTAATACATGTGAATGACACAGATTGGTCAGAATGTTTCTTTTGTAACCCTCAAGCAAAATGTATTCATTACTTTGAAAACAAAACATTTTAAATGTTGTTTTAATGTAAATCTAACGTCACTATATCCAGTGACCTTGTATTAAAGGACTCTTTTGCTGTCATTTTGAACCTAATTTTGTCATGATTCATGACATCTGCTCAAGTTGTACATTAAATTGACTTGTTTGCTTGGGTATTTTTGCTTTGATTTGTTTTGATCATTTTGTAAATAAGGATGTATAACTCTTCATCAAGTTAATAGGGAGCTTTCGATTGCACGACGGATGGTTTCTGCGACGGATGAATGACTGTTTTGATTGATGTGCGCATGCGCCAACTTTCTGCTACGTCGGGCTCCAATTTCTGGAACGGTTCTCACCCTGATTTTACGTTGTCCTGCAGACGGCAACCTATCACGTGATCAATCAATTATCGTCGCAGGGTTCGTCTGCCAGGAATCGAAACGATATTACCGGGGGACGGACCCTTGTACACCGAACGGTCGTGTTCAGCATTTTGACCGTCCAAGAAACCATCCGTCGTCGAAATCGAAAGCTCCCTAATAATGAGGGACAACGAACTGTAGAATAAATGATACAATATTTTATTGATTGATATCTCAGTCAATATCGGGATTAAATTCGCTAAAAGCTACACCTTCTTAAAAATAGAAACGATTGCAAATAGGAGAGAAGTTTTGATATCGCAATGTCTATTGGCACTCCCATATTATGACTGAAAGATTCGACTATGCGTTTCTTTCACTCAATTCATTACTTCCTGACAGGCAAAACGTCTCCCATAACAACCTTAATAAGAAGTGCCTTTACATTTACCAACCTTTTGGCAACATGCTTTTACATTCTTGATTTACTAAAATGTATGCAAGCTAAATGTTCCAATATAGTTTAAAGTGAATTTTGAGATTCCAAACACGTAGACATTCATTTGATTGCGAAAAATACGAACGGTATCAGTGCAATAAACTATTGATGTCTGAATACGGCTGTTTGCGGAAGTCAACTTCAACCAGAGAAAAAGTCTTCAGTGATCATCTTGGTTTCATTGCATTTAAGTATCACTATTTTTTTACATTCTACAGTTTTTTTTATAACTAGATA